>WEIU01008309.1:167953-204992 GCA_013389925.1 Aegithalos caudatus | reverse complement strand
GGGCAGGGGGGAGCGGTGGGGCCGGGCCGGGCGGGGTGTTCTTTTTATGTTTGGACAATAATCTGGAGTACGTTAGCGCTTTCTTTAGACAGGAGAAATCCAATTAGGATTTCTGTACGTGGAATTGCCCGTAGGCTTCTCGATTCATAGAACTGGACGTATATTTAGGTTTTTGTTGTTCTTTTTTTATCTTTTGCCTAGGGTCAAAGTCAGAGTGGTGGACATGGTCCTGGTGGTAGCAAGAAGGATGACAAGGTAACTGAAACCCAAATAAATACTTACACAATGAACTACTAGTGCTGCTACAGAGCTTGGCTGCAATACGCTTTTAAAATTTACTTTTTAAAAATTATTCTTGTATTTGGAACTACATAAAATTATACTCTTGCTGGTTCTGATGAATGTTTTTTCTGAGTGTACATTAGAGAAAATAGGTATTGTTCATAAATAGAAAAGGGAGCTTAAACTGAAATTTCTTGACAGTGACTTGTTTTGTAAAAAAAAAAAAGCTATGGATGTGTCAGGGTTAGGAAAGCCTTCAAGCTGTCACTTAAGGAACTGTTGTTGGCTTGAAAGTGACATGGCACCATGATCTGCAGTAGGAGTGTACTTCACGTTGTGGGACATCCTGGTCTCCTTTGGAGCTGAAGCTACAATGTACACAGCAAGCAGTGTCTGGGTTGGGAAACTGAATGTGTCTGGTTTATTGATTGAAGTGCAGCAGAAAGGTGCAGATTCAATATTTGTCTCATCTAGTAATTTTGTTTGTGATTTACTTCAGGCTTGAGCCTTGCATGTTGTATATTCACTGAAAACTGGCAGAAGTTTCAGTGTTTTCTAAAAAGAAGCTCATTTTACCCCGTGCACTTAACACCTGTGTGTATTGTTTTGTTGTTATTATCCCGATTTTTTTCTCTTATGGAATTCTTTTCATGAATAAGGATAAGAAGAAGAAATATGAACCTCCAGTTCCAACCAGAGTGGGGAAGAAGAAAAAGAAGACCAAGGGGCCAGATGCTGCCAGCAAACTCCCCCTGGGTAAGCGTTCTGCCTCCCCTGCTGAGCTGCAGCCTGTCCACCCTTGGGGAAGTACAGAGCTCTTCTCTCCCAGATCTGCCTCTGTGCAGGTCACTAACACTATGCCAAATGTAATTCTGTTTCTAATTAACATGAAGAAGCCCCCCACAGAGTAAGATTATTGTTTTGCAAGATGCAGCCCATGAATTCCCAGGTAAGAGAGAGAGGAATTAAACTGAGGAAAAATGCAAAGGAAACATTGAATCTGTTTTTCACCTGGAGTTACAGTGGGACAAGTAAGGTAGAAGTTACAGTCAGGAAAATAAAAGAGGATTTCTAGTAATGAATTAGTGGTTAGTTGGTACCATGTCAGCCTTGTTCTAAAATACTGTGATACTGCTTTGGTTTCAGTGACTCCTCACACACAGTGCAGACTCAAGTTGTTGAAATTGGAGAGAATTAAAGATTACCTCTTAATGGAGGAAGAGTTTATCAGAAATCAAGAACAGATGAAACCTTTGGAAGAAAAACAAGAGGTGAGGCTTGAGTGAACTGTTACTTGTAATGTTACAGTACATGCTTGTAATTAATGTAAACTACTTCATACCAAAGCAATGGAAATAAAGTACCACCGATGTGCAAGTTGATACAAACATATCAGGTTTATCACAATTCCTCATTAATTGGCTACATTGTTTTAGACCAAGCACAGATCACTACAGATGAAGCCATGGGAGTTCTTTGTTCCTTAATGCTCTGTCAAAGTGCAGCTTGCAGATATCCATCAACAGAGAAAGCAGATTCTAGTTATTCACATCCACATAAATGGTGTCCGTAGGGTAGGACTAAATTAATAGTGGATTTTGTTACTGACCTCTGTCCTTTTGGGGCAGTAGAACAATAGGACAGAGTAGTTCTGCCATGTTCTTGAATTGTTGAGCCAGTGTTGTATAAGAATGTTTTTGCCTCTGTTGTTCAGTGGTTTCTTGGATTCTTCTTGGCAACAGGAAGAAAGGTCCAAGGTGGATGATCTGAGAGGAACACCGATGTCTGTGGGAACCTTGGAGGAGATCATCGATGACAACCACGCTATTGTGTCCACGTCAGTGGGATCAGAGCACTATGTCAGTATTCTGTCTTTTGTGGACAAGGACCTGCTAGAGCCAGGCTGCTCTGTTTTGCTAAATCATAAGGTGAGTTATTTTTATAAAATCAAGTTTCTTACAAGTTCTTGTACTGTTTTTAACTGGTCTGTCTTTTCTGAAGACCACAAGAGAGAGAATGCTGTGTATTTCACACACCTAAATAAGTGAGCATAGGGATTAGACTTCAGCTTGTATTAAAAATGCTGCTTGCCTTCTTTGACAACTCTTAATTCTTGAATTAGGTTCATGCTGTGATAGGAGTCCTGATGGATGACACAGACCCTTTAGTGACTGTGATGAAAGTAGAAAAAGCTCCTCAAGAAACGTACGCTGACATTGGTGGCCTTGACAACCAAATTCAAGAAATCAAGGTATTCAGTTGTACTCATTTACAGTTAAGCCAGCAATGTAACTGTTGTGCTAGGAGTTGAGAAGGGAAATAGCAGGACTGGCTGCTGTTCCTGTAGTGGTGTCCTTTATCCTTCTGTAGTGCATTTCTTCTTTTGGTTTCACGAGGGAGACTAGTGGACCTTGCTCTTTTAAGTAGGTCACCAGAGGCTGCCTGCACTGGAACCTTCCTCAGTTGCTCAGGAACCTATAGAGCCCAGAATGCAAAAAATCTCTCTCATAGCTTCTTACTTTGCAACATGTAAAGTTTTAATTGTTGCAAGATGAAGGTTAAATTGTAAAACTGCAGACGTTATTTTGAGCATCTGATGCCCTCCAGTTGAAGGATTTAGTGTCTCAGAGCAAATCGCTTGTTTTGTTTTTGCATTTATTTGTTGTTTGGCTGGGGTGTGTTGGGTTGGTTGGTTTTTTCCCTACCAGCAGAGCTCTGCCTGAACCTTGCTAAAACTCAACCCTTTTGTTCTGGGCAGGGGTCTAAAACCACAAATGCTCTTAAAATTTATGGTATTCGGTAACTCTTTATAGAAGGCACCTTTTCATAAAGGGTTCCCTGGCCCCAAGGTCATCCATGGGTGTTTGGGATTCAGGAACTCCAGGGTTCTAAATTTGAGACAATGCATTGAGGATGGAGGAGGGGGAATATTCACTGCTGCTCTACCACATGTCAAGTGGAAACCATAGGAAGACTTGTGCAGATAGAGCAGTTGTCTGCCTTAGAATCGGAGGCAACAGAGAGCCATGCTGGTCAAAGTCTGTCTTGAAATCAGTTCTTTCTGCCTTCACTGCTTTCAGTATTGCTGTTCTGATGATCCTGACAGATCTTTGTTGGAGACCACTCGGTCTTATAAAAATATGTTTGTGTTTCTTTGCTTCAGGAGTCTGTGGAGCTTCCTCTCACCCATCCTGAATACTATGAAGAGATGGGTATAAAGCCACCCAAAGGAGTCATTCTGTATGGCCCACCCGGCACAGGTATTTTACAGTTCAGTAACATCTGTGCCGAGATAACACATGTAAAATAATCCACGCTTGCTCAGTATTTGAAGCGTTGCCAAGTCTGTCACAAATTTCATACAACTGTTTTGTTAGGGCACTTTTTTCTTTCTCTTTCCCTTCTCTGCAAACTAAATACAATATTTCTTTCCAACTAAAAACAGGCAAAACCTTACTCGCCAAAGCAGTGGCAAACCAAACGTCAGCGACCTTCCTGCGCGTGGTGGGTTCGGAGCTCATCCAGAAGTACCTGGGCGACGGCCCCAAGCTCGTGCGCGAGCTGTTCCGCGTGGCCGAGGAGCACGCCCCGTCCATTGTCTTCATCGACGAGATCGATGCCATCGGCACAAAGAGGTACAGCAGCTGGGCTCCCCTGCACACAGGGACTGCCAGGGGCAGCCAGAGCGTTACTGGAAACGCTGCTTTTGCAGCTGTACCCAGGCTCAGCTTCGTTTGCATACCCTGTTTTGGTGTCAGCATTTGTACCAAGTAACACATCAAATAGCTCCTGTGGAAACACAGTGTATCACAGCCTTTTCATGAGTGACCAGAGAGAACCTCTGTTCTCTTGCTACATGGCAGCATCTCTAGGCGGGTGTCAAACCCAGAAAGAGACACTGTGTATATGGGATCCTCTGGCTGCAAGCCCATATATGGTAAATGGTGTTAGTGATCCAATGGTAAAGCAGAATATTCAATATAAAATATATCCATTTGCTGTTTGCCTCTCGAGTAGGTGGCTAAATACTTCTGCTCTGAGAGTATTTTACAGGTTATGCAGTTTATGTCATGGAGAAGCATTGCTTGTGCCACACTAAACTATTGTTCAGCCCATATCCAAACTGTATTACTTTGAAAATTCTATAGGTTTGTTGGAACTGTCCAATGGAAATATTCTTTAAAGTGGTCAGTGTTTTTAAATAAATAAAAAGGTGCTCGTACATGTTCACTACATGGCCATCAGCCCCAAGTGCCACTAGAATTTTTAAACCTCTTGCCAGCTGCTGCCTTATGTATGGATGTGTGTGCTTTTAAGAATTAGGTTTTTTCCTCTTTTTTGTTGATTTTGTTAGGTGGAAAGATATTTCCAAATATGTAACAAATGTGGAAAAAAACCAGACTTCCTTCACATGGTGACTGTTACATTCCCCAGCTACAAGAATAGTTTAGTGTCTACTTACTTAGATGTCACAACATGATTCTGAAAACCTATGTTTTGTTTATATGGATAAACATTAATTTTTTAATTTAAATCTCTTACGGATATTTACTAACAAAATATCCCTCTTCTCCTTTCGTTTATACCTTTATGGCAGTTGCTTAGTGCTTTTCTGACTGTGCTTTTTTTTCTTAAAGGTATGACTCAAATTCAGGGGGTGAGAGAGAGATCCAGCGCACGATGTTGGAGCTGCTGAACCAGCTGGATGGGTTTGACTCTCGGGGGGATGTTAAAGTTATCATGGCTACAAACAGAATAGAAACACTGGACCCAGCTTTAATTAGACCAGGTAAGGGACTGCCCTGCTGTGTATGCCTTTGTATCTTTTCTTGTGAAAGGACTTGTCATAACTTGGCAAACACAGGCTGGTAAAAAGACTGGAAGTTTGTTCTTATTCACCATCTCATCTATGCTGGTGTGTCTGTTGAAATCAGAACCCATTCACAAACTTCTAAATAAGAGAAAAAAAATCTTTGGAAGAGAAGCAAAGTGTTAATTCCTTTACATATACATACAGTTTGAGAATTTTTCCTTTCTGTTAAGATGGCACAACCATTTTAAGTAATTGTTAAGCAAGCTGTGTGCAGCAGCAGCAGCACACTTGCAGCAGCTGGGGAAGGCAAGGCAGCACCACCTGTGTTTTGGGGGCCTTACCAGAGACAGCCTGGATCCTGGTGCAAGGAAAGCAGGCTGCTCCTTACTGACCTGGCACACTCCTGCCATTTGGGGGAGGAGTGAGAGAGATGAGTGAGGCAGTTCAGCTTTGAGCAGGCACAGGCATTATTCTTAAATGGTCACTAGAAATGTATCAAAGCACAGTATGTCTGTGGTGCCTGTTAAATTGGAAGGTAGAAAACAACAGAGATCAAAGGAATAAGCTGAAATACCTCCACAGTATGAAGTTGCTGAGGTATGTTTGGTCTGGTTTTGTCATCATTTAGCTTTAGACCCTTCAGCTCAAACCCAGTGCTGATAGGGTACAGAGGAGATAATACTATGCCAGAATTGAAAGAGATAGTCTGGCCTTGCTTTCTACTCCAAGACATGACTCATTTGTGGCAGGAAGAATCGTGGAACTGTTTAGGTTGGAAAGAACCTTTCAGGTCATCGAGTCCAACCATTAAGCTAACGGCCAAGTCCACCACTAAGCCACATCCCCAAGTGCCACTTCTACACCTCTTTTGAGCACTTCCAGGGATGGTGACTTCACCACTTCCTCGGCCAACTTGTTCTAATACTTGACAGCCCTTTCCATGAAGAAAGCTTTCCTAATACCCAATCTAAACCTCTCCATGTGAACCTTAGGCCATTTTCTCTTGACCTGTTACCTGGATGAAGAGACCAAAGCCCACCTGGCTACAACCTCCTTTGGGGCAGTTGTAGAGGGTGATAAGGTCATCCCTGAGCCTCCTTTTCTCCAGACTAAACACCCGCAGGTGTTCCTTCACATGTTCCTCATAGGACTTGTGCTCTAGACCCTTCACCAGCTCCATTGCCCTTCTCTGGGCATGCTCCAGCTTAAGAGTTACTGTCAGTCAAACCCTTGAGGGGTTCTTCCCCCTGTTTCCAACAACCATGTGCAAAAAAACCCAAGACTGAACTGTTCTTTTGTACAGGACGTATCGACAGGAAAATCGAGTTCCCTCTGCCAGATGAAAAAACGAAGAAACGCATCTTTCAGATTCACACAAGCAGGATGACGTTGGCAGATGATGTGACTTTGGATGAGCTGATTATGGCAAAAGATGATCTCAGTGGTGCGGATATTAAGGTCAGTGCACATCACCAGTGTTTGTACTTCAAAGCTAAAATCAAATCTCATTTTTGCTGCACCCAAAACCATTGTCATTTGAACTGTTAACCAATTTTCTGTGCCTACATCACCGAGGGGCAGTGGGATGGCTTTAAAATACCTTTAATGAGTGCCAGGTACTCTGCTTCACAAATGGGAAATTATCAAAATCATAATTGTGAGGTAGGTTGTGTTGGTAAGAGTATGTACCTGTGTTAGCTGAATATGAAATTTTAAAGTAGCAAAGTAGAAATTAAAAGGAGAAGGTGGAATCTTAGGCAAGGTATCTTAAACATTACTTGTTAGTACAGGATAATTAGCATTATAAGGGAGTATGTTGCAAGGCAATAAAAATGCAGCTGTGTATTAGGAAGCTTCAGCCATACCCTGTCTGCTTTTTTCAAGCAGCTAGAGCCCTTGCTACAGTTACCACACTCGTGAGCCTAAACCAAAGTGACACAACTGTCACCTCCCTGCAGAAGGATCATACAGCTAGATGTGTCTGTCCTGGCTGCCTTTCTGTCGGGGAAGTGTAACTCTTGGCTACTTCTGTCCTTTTGACACGCTCATCTGACTTTATCCAGCCTGCTTCAGTGCTACAGAACAGTACCAAACTTCAGAATGTACATTTTGTTAACACTCCTCATTTCCACAGTCACTGGAGCAGGAGGAAGATGCAGCTGCTGTGAGGGTGTGTTTTGAAGGGGCTGCACAGAAAGTGTAACTATTATTGCTTCCTGTGTTGCAGGCAATTTGTACAGAAGCTGGATTGATGGCTTTGAGGGAACGGAGAATGAAAGTAACAAATGAAGATTTCAAAAAGTCTAAAGAGAATGTTCTCTATAAAAAGCAAGAGGGAACCCCTGAGGGACTATATCTTTAAGTCATCTGTCTCTGGGATCTATACAGAACTTCCGGTGTATCTGATGAGAGTCTTGTGTAAAACTACACAGCTGGTTTGCCGTCATGAACAGGTTAAAAGCTGGTGGGTGGTGGGTTTTCAGTCAGTGTAACTCTTCACTTCCCAATAAACAGTTCAAATAAAATAAACCTTTTGGTGTCAAAGCCCTGCTATTTACATGGAACTGTCTGTTGCATTCTCTGACTTTCAAGAAAAAGTTTTCTAAGTAATTAATTTTCAAACATTGTGCATGTGATCTTTAAGGTTCATAGAAAAGTTCCACATGCAAACCAGTTATGCAATGTGCAGTCTTTGTTCTGGGAACTTTTGGTGGGAGCAAATGCAGGCCAGTAACCGATGGAGAGTTACACCCGGAGCAATGCCTTCACTCAGTGCCAGTGCTCCAACAATGGAGCAGCAGGGCCAAGAGGTTTTATTTTTCTGTGTAAAAAGTATGTGGCTCATTGTTAAAAATGAGCCCTACAGACGAATGGAGTCCTTTATTTAATCTGGATGACAGAAATCCTGAAATAGACCAGTTTTTCATCTGGAGCTTGAAAAACAAGTTTTATTACCCATTCTTATAAACCTTAGGAGATCTGTCTCCTTGGAAAGGCCACAAAAAGCTAGGGATTTTTTAGCTCTTTCTAATCATGGCAGTTGATCTCACTGTTGCTTGAGGGGCTGAAGAGCTTTATGACCCGTGTGGTAAGCAAGGCACTCTTTATTTGGGACATGGCTGTTACTGCTGGCTCAAAGCAACAGCCACAAAGAGACGGGTTCATCTCCCTGAAGAACAGCTGCATTGCATTAAATGAACCCACTCTGTTCTAGTACCTTGTCTGCCACCACAGGAACTGAAAAACACACATTTGAAAATTCAGTTTTTAGCTTTTGCAGCAGAATTTAACTGCTGCCACTCTTGCCAGAGTTTCTGACCTTGACCATCAAGACAAAAGTAATAAATACCAGGAGAAAGTGAACAGCAAGTATATTCCCCACAGAGACAGGAAAGCTACTGGGGTCTGAATTAAAAGGCAGGACTGGCTCCAGGAAGCCCCTGACCATCAAAAGGAAGGAAGCCCAAGTGTTGCTTTGGGAAAAGCTGCAAAGGAAAGGACTTGGGCCAGGATGCATGGAAGAACAGAAAAGTGACAGATACAGAAGCCATTGCTGCCATCACTGGAAGTTTCAAATATGACTGCAGAAAGAGCTTGTTAATCTCATCTAGGCTCCCTGTCCTGCAAAAGGCTGGGATCTTTCAAGGTCCCTCTCAACCTGGGTTCCTCTGTGACTAAGCAGGAGCACAATGAAGCCTCTCCCATCCCCATGGCCTTTTCAGGGCTTTAGAGGAAATGGCATTCTGCTGTGATGGGAAAGCATTAACTAACACAGGCATAGTTTGTCATGTTACTGTCCAGGGTACAGAGAAACTTCTACCTCCAATTCAGGAGCTCTGTCGTTGAAGCTCTTCGTTACTCTGAAGATGTAAAAAATAAACTATATTTTTACAAAGACTAGTCAGTTACAGCAAAACCAGCATCACATGCAACTACATCAATATTATAAGGCTTTTCAAAAGTGCTGTAATGCCATTTAAAATTATACATATTCCCTGCAACATTTAAAATAATTTTAGAAAGGAATAAATGAAATGCAGCCTGAACTAAAGTCTGTTCCATCTTATATCATGGTGGCAAACCCGAGCCAGAAGTTGTATGTCTTGGTCCTATTTCATGTGTAATAGGATCTCACCAGCTGGATGATCCCAATTGCTTTAGTGCTGCTAGTGACAATTAGTTTTCCCATGAGAAATGTCTGAGGCAGTTTTGGGTATTGAGTGGCTACAGGTGTACTTGTTTCAGATGAAAACCCAGTTTCTGAGTCCTTGGGTCTCAAGAGTAGGGATGCTCAACAATCCTTTCCATGTTTCAGCATGGAAACTAAATTTATAACATAACTGTATCTTTAAATTGTTACCATACTTAATATTATTTCCCTAGGACCTTGCTAAAAGTCTCCTGGAATATAAGCTACTGTTTAAGTAATCATAGAAGACTATGCCTTCTTGATGAGAAGCAAATAACAGATCAAACCTCTACTCTTACAATTGCCTGGATTTGAGTCAAAGCAAGTAATCAATTACAAAAATGCATTTAGAAGGGAGCTGCTCAGAGGTGCATTATGGACACTTTGTCATTTTTAATACGCTCAGAGTTCTATTAAACTAATAAATAAAAACAAGTTACTTCTAAATTTCTGAAATATTCAGGTATATTTTTCAGAAATATTTATATTAAAATGGTCATCTGTCAAAGCATACCAAAATATGTGTCTGCTCAAACAAAAATTTAGCTTTTACTCACAGTATATGTACAGATGTAAGGGCTGTTTCACTTGGCAGTTACATATACACAGGCATACCATACTGAAGGAAATTAGTGAAGTTTGCCAACTGGAGGACAGTGGAGCATCCATTTGGCAGATGTTTATTTCCTGTGTTGCTCACCAAGCCATAGTTGGCATGTACTGAACCCTAGGGAATGTCATTTCAAACAATAGAATAAGAAATGCAGGCAACTTCCAACAGGAGGCTATTTAAAGAGGGTATCCTGTGGGAGCCAGCAGCACTTCAGAGAAATGGATCCATTATTGTGGGCAAAATGCAGTTCTTGATTCCAGAATACTTACAGGTAGTAGAACTCCATTTTGATTTATATAAAAGATTTAACAACAACAACAAAATATCAAGTACATAGTACCCAAGTCCCAACAGAGTTCCTGTATGAAAAGAGATGGATTGAAGTGTTAGCTTTGGAAGCAGCTTCTGTACTTCCTCCACTCTGCTACAGTCTTTCAAATCTCCAGTAGCAGATCCAGCTCCTCCATAGGTACCCGCACTCTCAGCTCTTTCTCAGTCATGAGATCCAGTGTCTCTTGCAGATCATCAGGGAAATACTCCACTGCATCCATATAGAGTACCTGGGAAGAACAAGAACATTTTCTGTGCTACATTTCTAGCAAGAAACACAGTATAAAGAAGTAGACAGCAACAACTCTGTAGCAAGAACATCAGAAATAGCATCTATTCTTTAATACAAACAGAATTAGTGCTCCTACAGTGACAGCCAAGTAAATGCTTAATCAGTCTTTTCCAACTCTTACTGAGTAACTTAGTCCAAAAAGATGAAATGGAGGTCAAGTGGCACTGGAGCATTTGCAGCATATTACCTGAGGAGTTGCAGGTTCTCCTCAGTAATTTTTATATATTATTACATAAATAACTTTTTATTTGGCTATGTATTTCTGACACTAGATCACACAGGATTTCTTACTGCTGTGCCTCAACACACCACCTTTCTGTCCTGAAACACAAACAGCACTGACTATTGGCCATGTTTGCATTTAAGATGCATCTGTTATTTGCAGAAAATACTAACATTACTTCCTCAGAAACCTCTCCTTTTATTTGCATATAACTCCTTACAACTACTAAAGATCAACCTTTTTTTTCATATACAGAACTTCAAAAATTAAAGTATGATGACAAGTTCACCCGTTTTCTGTGCTTACCTTCGCCCAAGGACAGTTTTGAAGGGCTTTATAAAACAACCCTTTACTTTTTTCTTTTTTTCCTAGAGAAGCCTGTGTGAAAAAAAAAAAGTTCATACTTTAGTGCAGCAATAGCTGAAATACTGAAACAATTACTTCTGAGACAAAGAAAAGATTTCTGAAAAGCTCAATATTCTGCTGAGAAATCCTTTTCATTATACATTGTGGTAGCTATGTCATTTGTCAGGTTACACTCTTCAGATGTCTTTACGGAGCTTCAGGGCTTCACTTGTGAGACAAGTAAGAGAACAAGGACTCCTGGCTATTGAAAGGAACCTGGACAGACCAAGAGCAGAACGTGGTGCTTTGGCCACTCCTCTTGATTTTGTATCAGCTGCAGACTTGCTGATGGTACAGTCTCATCACTCAGATCATTACTGAAGATGTCAAAGGCACTGGGCCCAGTACCAATCCCTGGGGTGCAGCACCAGTGGCTGGCCTGTTGCAGGAGTTCACGTTGCTGACTACAAGCCTTTGAGCCTGGCAGTTCAGCCAGATTCCAGCCAGATTCCCAGATATCACTGTCCACTTACCTAATCCATGTTTCATCAGCAAAGAGAAAACAGAGATAGCTGCAGAACTTAGGTAATACTGACCAATCACAATTTTTTCTATAACTATATCTGAAAATTTTAATGTTTCTAATTGGTTTTGCTTCTCTAAACAATGTTATTCCAAGCTATCAATGTAACAGTATTTTCCTCCATCTTATTAGCATCTAGTAAATACTCCTCATTGTTCTTGTGAAAAAGGTATCTTCCATGAATCCATGAAGCACTAGTGGTGAAATACATAATGGGTAATCTTTAGCATTTGTGCATACTGGGATGTCATTATTAGCTTATAAATAATAACTGAGTTGTACATTCCTACAATGTTGTATAAAATATTTATAAAAATACACAAGTGTGTATTTGTGTAGAAATGGTGACAATTAACAGTCCCACACAGGATCTTCTCAAATACAAAACAAGACCTCTCCTTCCCCTGCCTCCTCTCTATCTCACAGCCTTCTGACTGCTAATCTCCCTCTGAAACTCATTACACCAGGGGACATGAACAGAAGAGTCACACTGGGGAGTCAAAGTTATTTAGTGTTTTCATCTTCCATATTGTACTTTGGAGAAGCAAGAAAACCAAGATGGCAAAGCTGACTGTAAGAAGTTGATTTTATTTATGTACTTCCATGGGGAACTATGGAAGAAACAAACATTATTGCTTTTTAGCATTAAACTGCAATGCCAGTTAATGTAACTTTTATATGCAGCTTTTAAGATTCAAAAGATGTCAAAATGAAGGCCAGTGATAGAAGCTGTAGCTGTGTTTTGCCTACGGTGCATTTATTTTGCATATGAACTGCAGCTCAAGTGTTGAGGGAGCTGGCAGATATCACTGAGAGGTTACTCTTGACAATATTTGATTGATCACAGCAACTGGGAGAAGGACCCAAAGATGAAGAAAGTAAAACATCACTCCTGCTTTCAAGAAGGGGAAGATGATGTACCCAGTGATCTACAGGCTGGTAAGCCTCACCTTGTGCCTTGGCAAGGTGACAGAGCAGCTAACCCTGGAAAGCATTTCCAGGCACGGCGAAAAGAAAGTCAGCAGCAGAGAGTGTGAATTCACAGAAAGTCACTGACTGGCCTGGTGGGTAAGGGGAGATGAGTGGACATTGTCTATCTGGCCTTCAGTAAGACCTTTGATACTGTCTTCTGTACGAGCCTCCTAAATAAGCAGTTGACAAAAGAATTGGATGCACAGACATGAGAAAACTGTCTCAAAGTCTGGGCCCAGAGGGTGGTGATGTGTGGAACAAGTCTAGTTACAGGTCAGTGACCAGCAGTACCCCTGGGGACACTACTGGGACCAATCTCATTTAATACCTTTGTTAATTATCTGTTTAATGGTGCAGAGTACACCTTCAGCAAGCCTGCAGACCACACAAAACTGAGAGGAATGGCTGATACACCCCAGGGTCACGTTGCCATCCAGAGGGATCAAAATGGGATGAAGAAGTCAGCTGACAGGAACCTCAAAGTTCAACAGGAAGTGCAAATTCCTGCACCAATATATGTTGGGTCTACTCCATTGGAAAGCAGCTTGACATCTCTTGGCATCTTATGACAAACTTTTTATCTATGTAAGATGACAAATACAATGTCTGCATCTGTATTAGGACTACACTGTCAAAACTATTACTCCTAATCCATGTGAATTACCTTTTCCTTACTGTTCCCAACAATAAGGAGCAGTACAAGTCAAATGTATCACCTTGCAAATCACAGAGGCATGGCAGCATTTAGTATTCATTTTTCTAAGCAGTATTCCAGCTGTGTTTATCAGAGTTCCAAATACAGTAAAACAAAATAAAACAAAACTGATACTCATCTCCTTACCATGAAGTTCAAATACATTCTCCATAGCAGTGGACAATGGGCACCATTTTCACTCTGAACTGCATGTTCAAATAGAGCTACAATCCGATTTGTTAATCCGGTTTCAGGAATAGTACAATGTATTTCACCAACATCTGCCCTGAAACACAGAGGAGAGAAGAAACAACATCCTTTAAACCCAAGCCAAGGGACCACATCTGGGTAAGATGGGGTAAAGAACAATGCACTGTCTCTGTTCACAGCACCTTATATAGCCAGGTTTTTGTAATTCATCTGATAAATTCAATTTTAGCACTTGGTAATGTAATCAACATATTTCTAAATTGAAAAATTAGGAAGAAAATACAAATTATTTTTGCGAAAATTCATGTAGCAAGTTGAAAAATTTCTCTTTGAACATGATAATCCACTATAATATGATCTTAGCCTACCTCCAAGATTATTTATCATTCTAAGCTTGACAGAGTAGCTCAAAAAAAATTAAGTCTGGATCATCACATCATCTTCTGGTGCCTAGGCAAGTTTATTCAAATTTACCCCTCATTTTTGTAAGGCCACACACTAGTCTGTGATCAAGGCCAAAATTACAACTGAATTACAACAGTAATTTTCACCCAGAGATTCAAATCCCCTAAGTTCCAGGCAGAACACAAAAGCAGGTATGTGGTTTTCACCACAGCACCCATTTCCTTCAACAGCTGATACAGACTGGCTTACTTTTGATGCTGGAGCTTGAAGAAACAGACTGGAGCACTGATGGCAACATCACTTGTCTGTGCATGTTCTCTTAGCCTGCCAGCTTGTTCCACTCACCATTAACACTTGGCTCCCAATCTCTCTCTTTCTTTCGTGTGTCTTTGAAGTAATTTTCCCTCTTATCTTAACCTTTGCCATGGGGAAAATTATGTAGCCTACTCTGCATGGAGTCAAACATTTGAAGCCTTGTACCTAACAGTGACATAAAAACATTCCTGTTTTACCCTTTGTGTTCATTTTTTCATCTGAATTCCATGTGCTTTAGCAGAAATACAAACCAGAATATCAAATAGTCACACACAGCACAGACATTTTCTTATTTTGTCACAACATCACAAAACATTGGTTTTATGCATGACTGACAGGCCACTTATCTCCCTGTTGCAGTAGTTCAGCTCTGCTCTTGCAACACCCAACTTGTCCCTTTTAAATATAATCTATAGGAAATGCTTTGCTTGCAGTGAGCAATCTGGAAAGGAACTCAACGTCACAAAGAAAATAATTCTGAAATTTTCAGTTCCAAGTAACAATAATGAAAACCTATCATAGTGTTAATCTGAAATTAACAGTAAATCAAATTACAATCCTCCTTTACATTCAGTGACCATAGAATTCTTATGATAATTTAGGATGACACAGACTAAGATCTCAGGAATGTCACTATCATGTCTGAATGCTGTTGCCAGCCTGCAGCAATCAAAGAAGTGGATGCACCATCATTTCAAATATACTGGTAATTATGTCATTTCACCAAGTGTGAATATTGTGAGCTTATAGCTCTGTAAAACTTCCAGATAACTGTTTCCTAGAAATCTGCTGCCATGTGCAGACACAAACAACCAAGCTGTTGATGTCACTGGAGATCTGCAGGTAGCAGAGGATAGGTAGCTCCAAACAATGAGAAGACAACAGTTAAGAGACTAAGCTCTAAGAATGAACATGTATCTTGCTCCCTGTATCTCCTACCCTTTCCTCCTTTCTCAGGAGCAAAACATCTGAGCCCAGACCACTGTGAATTCATGGAATTTCCAGCCTCTTCTACCCAGTAACAGCCCCACACAAAAACTGAACTCTCAAGGATTCACTATGGAAATAGATCTGCCATAACTGTATTCTGTGCTTCAGAAGTAAAGTAGGGCAGCCAGCTCAGGCAGAAACTGCAGCACAACTCTGTATTATGCTCTTTATTGCTGTAGTACTAAAATGCAGCAGTATCTAAGCTCACAGTGTCTATCTTGGCCATCTGAGCAGGCTTGGTTATTTAAAAATTCCTTAAAGAAATGTGTATCATCCTGATGCTAGCAGCAGGTAATCAAACAAATTCAAACACAGTCTGGCTCAGTAGAAAGGACATAAGGCTATAATCCAGGGCTTTTATTCTGTTCAAGATTTTGCCACTGACTCCCTGTTCAGCAACCAACAAAGAAGTCTCCAGCTACAGCTTCACCTGCAAAATTAAAACTGTGATAGCATTTTCTCTCTGTTGAGTGATTAGACAGATTCAAAAAGCGTAATTGTAAGGAGCTGCAAGGTGTTACCTCTGGACCTTCTCTGTGAGTTTTTTTCTCATCTGCTCTGCTTGGATTGCAAACAGCCATGGCTCTAAAGAGTTAGTAGACCTTGTGACACTATCAAAAAATCTTCGTGCTTTGCTGGCACTGTGAGACTTCCTTTGGATGTGGATGTATGACCTCCAAAGAGATTGGTTGCTAGGATACCGTTTCAGAGCCTCCGTTAGTGCCTCTCGCAGGGGATTCAAAGGATAAACACTAATTTTCATGTGGAATCTCAGTAAATTTGTATGCAGCAGTGTGACAGCTTCAAGAGCAGTGGGAAAATTTAGAATGCCAAAATTCTCTCCATTATTTTCACGTTTCTGTGAACCAGAAACTTCAAGTTTTTCTGAAGCCTGTGTATATATTAATACTGCAGCATCAATCCCAACAGTCAAATACTGGAACAGTGCATAACAACCAACCAGGTTAACCAGCTGATCAGTAACCTTGACCTGATCCTGATCAGAAGCTGGTGTTTTACTTAAACAATCTTGCAGTGCATGCTCATATGTTTTACGAGCTTTCAATATATTCACAGGTAACACTTGTCCACTGTAGGGCACATATGGTCCATTTTCAGTCAATTTGGTCAATATATGAACAGCACGTGATGTAACAGCTCCTTCTGTACTTTCCAGCAGTTCCACTTCCAGCTGAGCATAAAGCAGGCTGAGGCTGCAGAGCTGGGCACTCTTCAATCCTCCTGCCCCTGCTGTGCAAAGAGCTGTGTCAAACACCTTCCTGGAATCATCTGTGTTACCAAGCAGCCACTCTAGGTAGGCGTAGAGCTTCCAGAGAGAAAGGTTGTTTCGGTTGTCAGGTGCTTTAAGGAAATTCTTGGCCATCTTTTTACTCTTCCTCCCTTGTGCTTTTAGCTTCTTTTTCTTTTTTGCTTGCAGACACTGAATTACCTGCAGGAGAAAATAAACAGAGCACAATTTGAGAGGGATGGAAGCAGAAAGGAGAAAAAAAAACCACCTCAAAGCATTTTTTAATAATATAATAATAAAATTACATATTATCATATCATAACATTTATTCAAAAAATCAAAAAATAGTTTGCTACAGGTATGCCATTCTCTAACATGTACTGAAGAAATGGAGTTTTTGGTTTTCTTTTTTTTCTCCCTTGTGCAATCTTAACTGGCATTTTCTGATTTGAATACTTAGTCCTGCGAGACAACTTTCATCAAGATTTTTTTTATTCAATATAAACATTAATACAGAAGAAAGCCACACATCACAAAATTGATTATATGCATGCAGACTCCTCATTACCTTAGATATTTCATACTGTAGCCAACAAATGGCCAGGTTAGATTTTTCCTTTCCTGTAAATATCTGGGACAGAACATGGAAGACATTCTGTATGAACTCCTCTCCTTCTTTATAGTGGCCTATCTGATGCCTGCCTCGTGACATTGTATCCATATGACCAATACAGTTGAATCCAGACAGTGGAAAATCAACAGAGGTCAGCGGTTTATCATCATAAAGCACACTGTCAAAGACGTTATTTTCATCCATGGCAATATAGAGACTGGAAGGAAAGAGTTTACTTGTACATGGAACTCCCAGGAATTGCAAAAAAGAGTACAATAGTTGATGTTGAAGCTTTGGATCAGAAAGACGGATTAAAGATGGTCCAAGATCATCAAATAACACCTAAAATATCCAAAATAAAACAAATTCCATTTATTAATGCAATCAAATAAAAGCAGCCAATCTATAATTTATGTAATTAAAGAATCTTTTCAAATCAATAGGGTTTAGAATTACCATTAAATGGTATCAAAACATCATTCAAATTAAAAATGGACAAGTTAAACAAGCAATCTGTTTTTCCAGTCAGACTGTAAATTTGCTATCAGGTTTCTTTGGCTGTGAGCAACAAAGGCCTCCATTGAAAACTTACAAAATGAAGGTCTGGAAGACTTTATTCATAGGCCTTTTAACATATTCTAATTTGAAAATCAATGTCTGACTTGACCTATTTCCCAAGGAATAAAAAATATCCAACTATCTGACTTGAAGGCAAGGAAACCTTTGTTTATTTTATGCACATCTCTTCTTGACTCATATTTCTGTGAGATTTCTCCACACAGATGACAGGAATTACTGAACAGCAAAGACAGACTATTTGCCTGCAGACTTTCCAAAATTTACCATGAGCTTCCCATGGTTTCCAGAAGTCTCAGCACAAAACCTCAGGCAAATTTTGAATTTCAAAGAAAAAAATCTTTTTTCCAAACAAAGTATTACTCTTCTAAAATATCCACAAGTATGGCAATGAATTCAAATTAAAGGATAACTAGTCTTATCATCTCCCCTTGTTCTATTATATCACAGTAACCTGTCTTTCTGGATCTTCACAATCTTCTTCAGTTTCCTTTTTGGTTTTGTCTGGCCTCCAAGGTAACCAGTGCCTTGCCTCACGGGAATATTCAATATCCAGCCAAATATGCCACTTGGGAAGAGTTTTATCTTTTATTTCTTGATCCTCATCTAGCTCTTCATCATCTTCATCATCTAAAATTAAATCAATATATGCACACACGAAATTATTAAAGGAAAATTATCCCACTAAATCCAAACGCCAGGCATGACATACACTTTAACTACTTTAACAATGGAAATAAATATAGTGTTAATATAAAAAACCACACAAGACATAGATGAGGTTTTCCACATCACGGTTTTGGGTTTTGACACCAACTCTGTAAGAACAGGCAGGTAGGAAGCTTCCAAACTTTTAGAAGCTGTGAATCAGTGTCAGCATTCAAACTTTTTCACAGAGGAGAAAAGAAAACACTGACAAGCTGTGGACCACTTTTATCAGCAGCAATTTGCAAGCAACAGCCAAGAGTCCATCATCCTTTTGTGTAATTTAGATTCTTTACTTCATACCTGGGCATGAAATTTCAAGTATGCTCTATGAATAGCAGTGTGCATAAAACATCTTGAGAAAACCACTGTACATAAAAAAAACCAGTACTTTAAAATGATACTTTAATGTTAAACACTGCAAAACTAGTTTAGCCATGTTGCTTTATAGTAAGTGGTATTTTCAGCACTTCAATTAATGTGCAGTTGATCCAACCCACGTGGTTACACACACACAAAAGGACTTGCTTAACCACATCCCACTTTTATGATAATCTTTCTGGACTATTGGATAAAATTACCATATTTTTCCTCTGACAGCAATGCATTAATTCTGTGCAGAAACTGAGGAGCACCTATAGGCAAAGGGAAAACTTAGAGATGTTTCTTTTTTACTGCTGAGGAAAACAATAGCCCTCAAAATGTAATGGCTGCCTGCATTATAAAAATGAAGCCATTTCTACACCAAATCCAAATCTGTGATTCAGACATCTGTCATTAACTAGGTGAAACACTCCCAATCCCAGTTCTTCAGGTGAAACAAAAAAGTGGTTGCAAGATTTTTACTCTCTATATATTTTTGTGATCAATAGTATCTCCTCAGCAACACTATGACAAAAGACAGCATTTCCACAATCTAATCAAAGTTTGAAGAAAATTGATAGTTTTTAATGAACACAATTGAAAATTGCACCTGAACTTCAGGGGTAGACACATATGGGGGAAAGCACTGGTATATACTGGACCAAGACTGGCAGGGGTCCTCTTCTCTACACTGAGTCTTCTCAATTTGTGAACAAAATGTCTAGAGCCATCAAAAATAAAACTGCTGACCTCAGTTAGGGGCCAAGGAAATTCCATCTTAATCCAACAACAAGGGAGGCACACAAATATCTTTCAGTTCTCTGTTTACTAAAAACAGACCTAAATTTGCTTCATCAGAGTTGCTACAGCAGGAGCAGCAAAAGCAAAGACCCCTCATCTTTGGTCAGACACATTCCAGCCTCCTGCTTCCCTGCAAGCTGTATCTGCTTGAGAAATAATCCTTGACATGAAAGGAAGTGCTGTAGACCACAAGAGAAGGTGAAGCTAAGCAGCAGGGAGTGTTTTCTGCATCCCTGCTCTTCCAGAAGCACTCCAGCCAAGTGAAGACAACTCCTTCATTTTGTGCATCACAAAGAGAAAGGAAATGTTTTCATCCTATTCTAGCTGTACTTTTGCTTGAGTAACTGAAACCTGATTCTAGAAATAGAATAATAAATCTAGGTATCCTTGTCATCTAATAATATAATCTCACCTCACCTTACTAATATGGTGAAAGAACCTTAAGGGAAGCAGTTTCCTTTCACTTTTGATGGGTGTGAATCTCCACCGAGTACTCACACCTCCAGCTTTTTCAACGTGAAGTGGAGGATATGCCATTCTCTCTCTAATTCTCATTGCAGGAAGGACAACAATGTTCCATAAACAACATTGTACACAGAATATTCAACACATGCTATGCTCTGTGAAGTATGATATACATTACCTTGATATCAGTGAATATTTTTTAAAACTTGTACTCAAAAACATGACAAGAATCAGATTATATAATTCTAATCAAAATGTTTAGATGAATACATAGACATGCAAGTACACATATTGAGACACACATACCAGGCTTAAGAACAACCCAGCCACCCTTTTCTTGTTGGTGCATCCATGCTTTCCAGCCTCTTGCTCCTTTTTCTCCAATTCGTGGTTCTCCACTATCCCAAAAGGGTTCAAAGAATTCCACCTATTGTTTTCAACAGGACCAACCAAAACAAGACATATAGAAATACAGTTTTTGCTATTGTACAGACATTATCTCTGTCAACCTAGGTTTCCCAGACCCTACAAGCACATATCTGGATGTCATTTCTGTATTTTAAAACTGTTAAATACTGCTTAAGATTCAGCAGGAACAATTGAGTTCTTCAGTTACGGCTGTGGCACATAAAAACTGACATCAGCGCTTCTCATGAAAACAGTTTGTTTTAAAAGGTTACAGGCTTTAAATAAAGCAAAATACTTTTGTGCCTACAGTCCCTTATAGACCTTTGAGGGATAGAGATCCAAAGTCCCCAAGATGTGGCTTTAAGAACCCAAAACTTCCCTAACTTCTATGAGACCATGAAGAATTTGGCTAATGGAATGAAAATCCAATCACATATTTATGGTCAAACCAAAATGTTACAGTGGCACATAACTATGCCCAGACTAAAGAGGAGAAAAGATCCCTAAGGACTTCAGTCTTTCAGGGTGGCCAAAAAGGTCAGGGCACTTTTCAGTGAATCAGAAGTTCAGGGTTCTAGTCCTAGTGACTTTGTCACTACCAGTATGCAATCAGTCATCTCGAGATTCAGCTCCTCCCCTGCTTTGTGTATCCCAAGCTCTAACAACAATCTCTCGCCTATTAAATGCTTCTGCTGTGTACCAACCCTTGGCTTGGACATTAAGATGTGACTGTTAATAGAAATATTAACATAAAATTTACTCCAAGAAAAACCAAGCATCAACACATGAGAAAATTCCAGGCTTACAGCAAACTGCAAAATATAAGTCTGCTCCTTGTGGATTTATTCTTTGCTGCAAGTGAGAAAATGAACTGTGAAAACAGTACAGAAACAAGTAATTCCAGACTGAGTCATAACACTTCTGTAAGACAGCAGAATGTGTGATCAGCTGTAAATCTGGCATTTTCCTATCTTCAAGAACTGAACTTTCCAACCCAAACATGGTCCTTTTGAATCAAAGTTCCTTTTCATCCTGCTCTAAGTTTTTTTAAATACTACATGTAATCATGCAGCTTTTCAAATGTTTGGAACTATATGTATCTGTGCAACTTCACCAAATCCTCCATGATAGCTATAACTGAACTCTAAATTTTAGCTCTTTAAGACACCACTATTTTTTAACCTGTAAGATTGCTCCATTTGTAGGTAACAGTATTAATCAAGAGAGCAAGAACTGGAGTCTGAGTTTCTGGGGAAGATTGTGAGGTAACTGAAGCAAATTCAATTTTTATCCTCTACAGTAGCCCAGCTGACTAAATGGTGGCCTCTCTGCCACTCTCTACCATTCATTAAAATGAAACAGTTCAGTGGGATGATGCTACTGGCATCTAAGTATTAACTTTCTTATTATTATGGGGTGCATGTGCAACAATCTGAACAAATTAAGAGAAAAAGTGATTTAGTACTTCAACATTTACCACTATCAGCTGAACAGAATCTCATGGGTCAAATAAAAGGCACTTGAAAGCACGGAAGTGTTCCTAATGTAGCCATCAAATTAATGGAAATAGGTAACAGAGAATCTAAGAAACTTTTGCAAAACCTGTCTGAACAGAAAGATTTTATGTCCTATCCGCTCTATCACCAGTAATAAAGCATCAGCATTTTGGGGAAAAGAAGCAGGGCAAGTGCTAACTAGAGCCAGACATTGGTCAGCTAGCTCCATTTCTCCATTTTTAATTATTAAAAAATATATGAAATGACTGGTTATCACACTTCTACTATATACAGGAAAAGCAGCCATTTGACCTGAAGTTCCAGAGGACCCACAAGCATTTTTTCAATGCAAGCATTCGCCTTGAAGAACCTCTAAGTAGCTGTTATCCAAAATATTTCCCTATGTATTTAAAAATTCATCAACATTTCTCTGGTACAGCATTTTCTGTAATACATAAAGACACACACCCATTTAAATGGAAATTGCTACCTGTCCCCTTGTTGGCAGATCTTTTACACTGTCAGGTTTAAAGAAGGTGAAGTCAATCAGAGCCTGAAACAAAGACACTGCTTTCTCAGAATGGCCAGCCTGTCTCAGAAAGTGGCATTGCTGAATAAATATAGCTGTAAAGAAAAGAAGATAAAATTTTAGTATTTCAAATTTTGTTGCAGAGTATTTTATTACAGCCCACAAATATAAAAATACATACATGACATGCTGTTTCAGAACAGTATCAAAATTCAAAACATGGAGAGTAAAGAGCATAAATGCATGTCAAAATTGTCACAGTTTAATGAGCTTTAAGACTGCTCACTTTAAATGTGCTGAAGAGATGACTTTTTATGCCATACATGCACTGTCCTTAAGTTAGACACAATGGTCTGAACTTCACTTTATCCAACATCTGTCAGTGTCTCACAGCCCTCTTTGAAGATGCTGGCTGTAATCACAATGTACACAGGAAGTGATAATAAGAAAAATCCTTTTTGCCTCAATTTTGCATGAGATATTTTACATTGATAATATGTTGGCAGTAAATCATTTTCATTCCAATTGTCATTACCTTTTCCTTTATGTAAGATCTGAGCTAAGAGTAGTCCAGTCTTCTGCACAAAATATTACTGCTTAAAAGTGGGGAAAAGGCCTATCCCTCACTCTTCAACAAATTATTTGTCTAACCACTATCCCTACTGCACATTGAACCTCAGTCTCAGCTTAAGAAGGGAAGCAAAGTCCCAGTGTTTCTCTTCATATTTTGCAATGAGAGTCTTCAAGGAGAGAGTTGGAGAAGTAGCAGGTACCATAAACACCTCCATTATGAGGCAGCCCAAGGACATTTCAGTGATACTCAATCACTCCAAATTACACTCCAGTCTTAACACAATAGAAACTGTCCCAATTGCTTTAAATCACAATCGACTTGCAAAAAGCCCCCAAGCCCATAAACAAACCACTGACAGCTTGGAAAACAGTAAAACAGCTCTTTAAATACTACTGCTCCTTCACTAAACACATTGGTTTTGGAGGGTTTTAAAGAATCCAAATATTTAGGTGTCTAAATACACACATGTAACAACACAGGTTAGCAGCAACTGCTCCTAATAATCATCTTATATTTAATACATGGGAAATGATTTACTCCTTTTATCTGCATTTAGACATATATCAGAGGTCTACATACAAAAAATTGAATTCAGGTTTTTTCTGCAAAGTCAAGAATTATTCCTGCTAACAAAGACTCTGAGATTGCTAAAGATATTTAAACAAAAACAATTATTAAGTTTATAATACAGTCTTCCCAAGCATTTTAACTAATTTAAGCACTGCATCAAACTGACACTGAAAAAATTGTCCTTTCCTACTCTCCCAGCTTCAGAGATGAATTTTGATTAAAATACTCTGAATGTAGAAAATGCCTCATCAGGATTTGCTGCCAAATTGGTGCCAAAAATAAATTACAGTGTAAAATTTTCTGCATTTTAAAAAACAAAAAGGTATTTGAAGAAATGCAAGGATCAGCATTTTCTTTGTGGCAAAAACTGAAAACAGCATGAATATATACTGAATTCAGTCCATGATGCTAAGACACTACTGCAGCTGAACTGACCTAGAATATTAGGATTTTTTCCCCAACCAGTAGGTATAATTTGAAAAACAGGATGCCCATTATACACCAAAAATTAGTACTTTATATTCATCTGCTTTATATTAATAGTTCCTAGTAAATTTTAAGTTTTATAGATTCTTATGTCAAAATTTACCTAAAGGCTGATATACTATTTTAAATTCAGCTTTACCTTTTTTAAAATTTTCAATACTTAAAAAAACCCCATCTATTTCCAAGCAGATAGTTTGCATATTGAACACTAGATGGCACAGTACCTCACTATTTAAAATTAGAGCTCTTCCACTTTGTCCTTAAAAAAGGTCCAAGGTTGAAGATATAAGCCTTATGTACATCTACAGTGCTACCTCATAATTAGTTTGTGAAATATTCTGTATATTTATCTTAATGAACAATTTGATAACCTTCCCAAGAAGTACACTGTCAATTAAAACTCAGCCCGAGAATTACATAGCTGAGTTACTAATAAAGAAATCTCAAATCAAGAAGTCTCCCAGTGGAAATTCCTCTAATCCTATCATTTGAATTCTGAAGAGGAAAAATAAAATACTTGAGATTCTTCCTAAACAAATCACTGTAGGCTTAAGACTGAACAACAAGAAGTTACTTGTGTTTCCATTCCACTCATGAATTTGAGTTCATTTTCAGTTATCTATGGATACTGCCAGCAAAAAAGTATCTAGAAAAACATCAATCTAATATTAGTTAACTTGCTAAAGGAACTCTACTGAAGAAACATTCTCATAGCAGTTACAAACTGCTTCATGAGTTTGTATTTCATGAGTCATATACGTTCAAACATGCAGGAAAACAAAATGAAAGAAAAACCTTCTTGTTTTTAAAAACAGATTCTGAATAAAACCTTTGTCCTGAGACTCATTCATTGCAGTTAGTGCACAAAGTGACTGAAATATTGGAAATCAGAGACAGTAGAAGCAATTAGAAGCTATCAGGCTGTACAATATCCCCTGGCCAGCAGAGCATTTTTCCTTTGCAGCACTTTTTCCAGTGCTTGAATCCAAGATGAATCAGCCAAAGACCGTATGAGATCTGAACACCTGAAATTAATTTGGTAACCCAGCACCTCAATCTGTAAGTCCAGACTGGATATTGCATAACATCATTGCTCCAACAGGAATTACAGGACTGGATAAAAACAAGATTTTTCTTGGACTATGAGGCACATGAAAAAAAAAAAATGGACTTCCCCATAACAGTTTCTTTTAGACTAAAAACAAATTAAAAAAAAAAAATATTCATGGTGACATTAATATTTTACCCTCCTCAACGTATTCACAGATTAATAATGACAATGACACAGCAAGATAGAGAAGTAAAATTGAAATGGAAAGGTTAAGTCATTTAGCTGCAAATAAATTTAAAGACCATGCTAGAACTGAACATGAACTCATTCCTTCCCTGAATCTACTCCAGCATCCTAACTATCTGACTTATTTTCCTTCCAGGGATAATTATATAATAAATTATAAAGTGGCATAGAAAAAATACAAAAGGCATGATCACATGGTATTACAGCTTATATTTCTCCATCTATAGACTGGGATCCTCAACAAAATTTCACATCAGACTTGTAATGATCCTTCTCTTTTCTGGATTAAAGTAATCAGCTCTAAAACTTCTGAACAAGAGATAATTTTTTTCACAGGTCTCCCTTTTATAAGAGCACATCTCCTCGCTGTTGGCTGTGATTCTCCAGTCTTGACACTGTACTATAAACCACTCAGCACATTAGACTTTAATGGATGTTGTATCATAAACTCTCCTGGGGAAGAGAAGGATCTGCTGTATCCATATTTGGTTGGAATATCTGCTTTGATTCTCAGCTAAGAAACCAGGATGCCAGGCATTTTGAAGAGAAGAAAAACTTCACAGAATACATAGGAAAATCTGTTCTTAATGCAGTTAGCTCCTGTGAAGACCAATCTGACCATAATATGCAGAAAGAACCTTACCCAGCATAGCTTCCTCTGTGCCAGGCAGCAGAGGGTGGGATACCATGCTGCCATCCTGTACAGCTGCCAGTGTTGTCAAACATTTTCCATAGAGACTGTTGATCTTTGAAACAGAAAAGGTAGTGAACTGACTTTGGCAGAAGAGAAGGTATTTCTTCCACATCTCTGGATTATTGGGATGCAAAAAAATCAGCTTCTGCCATTCTTTGATCAAAGCTGGTGGTTCCCAGAATTCTGTGCAAAGCTTCAGCCTGGCAAGTTTCAGATCAACATTACTTGGATTGCTTTCAATCGCCCTCTCCAAAATGGCCAGTTTCTTTTCCAAGATTAACTTGAGTGATTTTCTCCTTAATTCCTGCTCTCCTGTACTGGCATAAGGGCTAGGTCCTCTCATTAATTCATCCTAAACCAAAAAGAAACATCATTACTGCCTTAGGAAGAACCATCACTAGAATCACAAGAATGACGACATTTGTGAAGTTACCAGGCTTAAATTGATACATTTGCAAAGGATACACAGTTCTGAACAAATGAAGTTACAACATAATGTTCATGTATTTATTACTTATAATAAGCAACAAGGTCTGCTAGAATACATACCTGAAAGGAAATAAATTCCATCCAAGCATTAATATCTCTTGGGTTTTCTCTGACTTTCTTGTTATATTCTTCCACTTTTGACATTAGAATGGAGTTCATGTTTATCCCAGGCTCTTGAACTGTTTGCTGTGTATTTACAGACTCATTGTCTGCACTCTTGCACCCTTTTCCTTGTAGCCACACTGTGGTCGATGGATCATAAATCCCAAGAGGATTTACTTCTGTTGTGTCAGAAGAATCATCAGTTTCTACTTGGGAAACTGGTATAAAAGGAGGTGGATCAGATGGAGAACTTTTATTACAAACAAGAATGCCATCTGTGTTCAGCATCTTGACATTGTTCTTTGTAAAGTAGCGCTCAGGTCGGCTCTGTGCTTGTTTCCTTTTGGATGCAGAACTGTCCCAAGTTATACAGTGTTTCTTTGCATCTATGCCAAGACAGGACTCTCCTTTCCTTTTATACCTTGGAAGGGAAAATGCAATTAAACACCTTCTAAAATACACATTAGAAAAGATACCTCCCTTTCGAAAGAAATACTTCCATTCAAATTAACCCAAATAATGTATGCCTAGACCTTCAGAAGCTTAAGAACCTGGTAACTTTCTGCTTATGTAAGACTTCAACTTATTAATTCTTTCAGAGCCACTACACTTCTACTATCATATTAAGCTTCCTCTGAGTTCAACAATATATGTCATACTGAAGCAGAAGAAAACCCTTCTTCCTTTTCATCAATTTAAGCCATGTAGACAAACCTGGAGAAAGAACAACAGACATTATTTAGGGTTACTTCGATTAGATTATTTTCAACTGAAAATGAGACACCAGTTGTTCAGACCAGTAATTTCCTTCTGTCCATTTTATATGCCAAAACGTGGAGAGGGGTGTGAAAAGAAAAAGAGAGGCCATGTTCATAAATGCCACAATAATCTTATGGATTAAGACAGGAAAATATAATCTTCAAATATTATCAAGAATGTAATTTCAGTGGCAGATATAGTGACATGTGATGCTAAAATAATACTTTTCATCTCAGAAAATAGCTGACAGTCCAAAGGTGATAGAAAATTGAAATAAATTGTAACCAGGCAATTTTGTTGCAAAGGCATAAAATGCTACAAAAATATAACCCATAAATACTCCCTCCTCCACAAATAATTATATACAGAGTTATTGTACATACAGTGAACTATTTTCCTGAGAAAATCAAGAAGTGTACATACATAATGCACAAGCCAACTGCAGGCTCCTTTGGATGGGCTTCTGTATTAAAGCAAGGAAATGTTCTGAAGGGTCATCACAGTACGAGTAACTCACTAAGCATAGTGAATGTGCAATTTCATCTATACTAACATGAAATGTAGCATTGCATAAGACAGACACATTTTAGTACAATGTCTGGGTGAAAAAAGATCTGTTTGCTAAGAAAATACCTGTAGCTTTTTTTTTTTTTTTTTTTTAACAAGAGTATCAAACTACTCAAGTAAGCAAACCTCTTGACAAATCTTTCCTCACTTCCCTTTCAGACACAGAAACAGAACTTAGAGACCAAAAAGAGCACTTGCCCAAAGATGATTAATAACACAACCTGGGATTTCTGACCTCAAGAACATACCTTTGAATCTGCCCCATGCTGCCACTTTCAGATGTAGTTTGCTACAGAGAATGTTTTTAAAAAGAATGAAAATAATGCACATTACACCCATTATTTCATGCCATTTTTGCCTTTTAAAACATTCATCCAAGAATTATAGAACAATTTGGGTTGGAAGGGGCCTTATAGATTATCTTGTTCCAACCTCATGGGCAGGGACACCTTCCACTAGGTCAGGCTGCTCAGAGCTCCTTCCAACCTGGCCTTGAACAGTTCCAGGGATGGGGCATCCACATCTCTGGGCAGCCTATCCAATGCCTCACCACCCTCACAGTAAAGAAATTCTTCCTAGTATTTAATTAAAACCTACTCTTTTCAGTTTAAAATTAATTCCCCATGTCCTGTCATTACATGCCCTTATAAAAAGTCCCCCTCCATCTTTCTTGCAGGTTTCCTTCAGGTACGGGATGGAGACTTCTCTTTTCCAGGCTGAACAACCCAAATTCTCTCAGCCTTTAGTCATAAGAGAGGTGCTCCAGCTCTCTGTGATCAACCTGGTGGCCCTTCTCTGGACTCACTCTAACAGGTCCATGTCCTTCCTGAGCTGGAAGCTCCAGAGCTGGATGCAGCCCTGCAGGTGGGGTCTCACCAGGGCAGAGTAGAGGGGCAGAATCCCCTCCCCTGCCCTGCTGGTCACACTGCTTTGGATACAGCCCAGGATACAATTGGCTGTCAGAGCATATTTCTGGATCATCATCCACTTGCTCTCATCCACCAGCACCCCCAAGTCCTCCCTGGCAGGGCTGCTCTGGATCTGTTCATCCCCCAGCCTGTGTTGACACCCAGGGCTGCCCTGACCCACGTGCAGCACCTTGCCATTGCTAAATCTCATGAGGGCCCCCTTGCTGAGCTTGCCCAGGTCCCTCTGGATGTCATCCCATCCTTCAGGAGCATTAACTGCACTACTCAGCTTAGCCTTGTCAAACTCACTGAATGTGCACTTGATCCTGCTGTCCATGTCACTGAGGAAGAACACATGAGATAGCACCTGTCCCAGTACAGACCCCCTAAGGATATCACTTGCCACTGACACTGGCCCAACACCAAGTCAAACTTTGAAATAAGCTACTCAGTTATCTTTTCTCATCTCCTATGTAAAAGCGTTGCAGATAGGCTCCAGTGACTCTGTGATAGTTTGGATCCCACATTCAGTACCTTGCTATGTCCCCACGGTACAAGGATTTGTAGGCCCAGTTTGCAGGGTCTGGTTTCTTGTCTATCCGGAAGGTGTCTGCTGTGGGGGCCTGGATATCATCAAGCCAAATAGAGCGATTGCTGGGAGCATTTGATGCTTTCTTCCCTACACTGCAGACAAGGAGAAAGAGGATATTCTGAGCATTTGTGCACATATTCATTTACATAACCCAAGAAACATTACACTTCTGTAGTTCATAATAATTTAACTTATTCAAGGTCACTGTATGTGATCCACTCTTGCAAAGTCAGTACCACGCTTTGAAAAAACCAATTAGAAATACACTAATAGAACCATCAGATCAAAACACCAATAGGTCCTTGCACTTCCAAAAACTGAATTTATGATTATGAAAGGTAAGACAGATTTAACAAATCAATCCAATCAACTGGATAATCCAAAAGCCACATATTACTACTTTCAAAATTTACTTTTGTCTTGGTAAGATGTTACAATCAAGAAAAAGAAGATAATGTGTAAGAGGATTGACTAGCTGTAATTATATTCATGCATTTGATAAAACAATGTGTATCAAAGTGGTTTATGGATTACAGCTATACAAATGAACTTAAGTGGAAATTGAGACCTGCCTCTGAACTGTAGATAACTATGAATTTCCAATCTGAATTCATAGTACAAATACGTGAGTTTTAGAATCTTGAAAAGTTTTCTAAAATTTCACAACACTTTTCACATTCAGAGCAATTTTGTGGTTCAGGTTTCAAAACCAGTCTTTTGAAAATTCAATATTCTCTCAGCATCAACAATTTTTGCAAAGTAGAAAAAAAAGACACCATGAAAGAACTTCAACACTTTTATTTGGGCAAAGCACTGGCTGGCTGGCCCAGCTTAGCAAAGAGCTTATGAACCACACTCAGGCACCTTTCCAGCACAGATGAGTGTTGGGACTGAGCAGGATGGGTTTAGCACCCAAGTAATTTTTACTGTCCTTCTTCACAGTCAAGGAAGCCTTAGCCCCCACAAGGCAATAAAAGTTCTCATAAAGGAGAAGCCAGGTGTGGATAGAGGTATCAGACAACACCTGCAGTACCTCGGCCACTCTTCCACAGGGAAATAATGTTACCTCAACATAGGCACATCCCACAAAACTGCACTTTGAGCTCCTGATTAATCCCCCTCGAGAAAAGCAATAAAATGGGGGAATTCAATGACTACCCAGACTACATCAGTTGTAAAAACAACTCCTTAATGTCACCAAATCCTTATTCTGTCCACAGGAGTAGCTGCAGTGTGGGAAATTACAGCCAGAGCTGCTGATGCCAAAGACAACACAGGAGCCAGGGAATCAGAGGCAAAATGGCTGCTCAAAGCAGCAAACATGGTGAGAACCAGGAGAAGGTGACTCTCAGCCAGCTGGACAGGGCCACCTCAGAATGTTAAAAACCCAACAGCCTGAGGGAAGCACAGCTGGCTCTGTCAAACCTGGCTACTGGCTGCACCCACAGAACCCCTTTAGCTGCTCAAAGGTCATGACAGTCACTACAATACCTATTTTCTTGTTCCACAACAAATGATATATCCACTGATTACACAATACTTTAGAGCTCCTGGGATTAATGAAGATGATTTAACAAAACAATTTCAACTGTTCAAACAGAAATATTACAAGCTGAAAGTATGAGGCAAAATATACAGCTATAAAAGAAATATTAAATCATACAACAAATTTTGTCTTAATTAAAAAAAGGAAATATTAACTTATATTAACTAATATTAACTAATATTAATGTAAGGAAGAAGTTACATTATAAGGCAAATCCAGCCACATATTAAGATTTTTGCACTAATTAAGAATGTTTAATGCAATCGCTCTCCAAACCCTCACAGAAGATCTGTGAAAGGAGACAAGATGATTACAAAACTGTACATAAGCCTCTACATGACTTTTAAAATTTATTTCATAACCACCATACCATGCTATGGTTTGCTCTGTACAACAGCACTTCACTGAATATTTTAGTCACAGTTTTTTGATATGATTAAACAAGTAGTTCTAAATGTGTTTCCCTTGCTTTGAATGCAGGTTTAGTCATACAAAGCCTAGAAAAAGATGATCAACCAGTGGTAAAAATTTCAGTTGAAGAGACAAGCACAAGAGCACAATGAATTTACATCTTGCATAGTGCTAACATATACATACTTTGCTGCTGCTTCCTTTCCACTATTTTTGCCACTTCCTTTGTCCTTGATGTGCTTACTGTCCACATCTGATTCGCTGCTACTGGAATCCCCTTTGGTTTTCTTTTTTGTCTTCTTACTGTGGTGATGCTTTTTTTTTTTCTTTTTCCTTTTCTTACTTGTCTGTTTCAGACTCTCATCTGTATCACTCTCCTCTGACAATTCAGATCTTGACGAAGTCCTGCTTGGAAAAAAGTATATACATTTATATATATCTATACAGCTAAGCAGTAAAGCTGTTAAGGAATACCACCATAAGTTCAGAACATTTTACTTTTTAGCTTTATTCTACCTGTATTTTCTTGAGAAGGTAGCAGTAACATATACAGCAAAGGTGATATAAATCTGCATTAAATCACAACTATATTTTTCAGCTGCTGGAATTACTGATAGGCACTCAATGTTTTAATTGTCAAGGCATTTTGATGTGTGATCTGTACAAATATCCACCTGTTAACATCGCCAAATAAAGAAGATGACTGAGATGATAAAATTTTCTAACTTTCTGCAAACCAACCAAAGCAAACCCTCTCAAAACCACCAACTAGGTTGGAGCAATTAGTTTTTATTAACTGAGATAAAATCAATAAGTTTTTATTAAATCACGTACCCAAGTAATAGGCAAAAAAGAAACCTAAACATTTTTTTGCACATTATTTTTTGACAAAGCCCTTTTCAAAGGTAAAATCAATATGGTGCATTTATTATGTCATCCTATGTAATGGTAACTTGCAAAATCCTTAGCTTTATGACAGTGAAGTCCCATAAAGATTTGAAGAAACATAGTAGAATATATGACTGATAAACAAAATATTGATTGCATTCCAAACACACAATGCATGTAAATGCAAGACTAAGTACAGAAGAAGATGTACTCAGGTGTGCTTGGTATTATAAAGATATTCTCTATCATGACCACCAACAATCATCACTGACAAGGGAGCTTGTATCAAATTGAAAGTGACTAAGGTTTTGAACTTGACAACTACAACCTGACTGCATTCACTACTGAGTGCTAGTTACAGTGTAGATAAGTCAAGTATAGTAACCAGTCCAGTGAAGGGATCAAAACCTGTTCAGCAAACGTGGCTGCTTAAAGCTCATTTCTACAAAAGCATATAATCCACCACTTGGGTTGACCAGCATGTTCTACAGCCACACTCAACTTGATACATGTAATATTTCATTAGTTCACATCAGCAACTGTTTTTCAAAAAGTAAAAAACTCAGCTGTGAAAGGGCTGATTTCTCTGGGGAAACCAGAGAAATCATAAAGATGATGCTTAATTTTACATCATTTCAAGGGTCACTTTAGACATTCAGAAGCTAATTAAGAATCATGATTGCTCAGTTCCCTCTCTATTCCAAAATAACAATAACTTAAACACAGCTCTGAGAAAAAGAAAATGGGAATGTAATTGCATATATACAATTTCTCATTATTTTAAGTTAAAAGACACAGAAGCATTATTCATTCTTTTACACATGACTCAGTTCAGACATTCTCAAATACTGAACGGTAGAATGAAAAGCAGCTTTTGGCTTCTGAATTTTGTCTCATAAGAAAAGATAAGCAGGACAAAAGAAAGAAGCTATTTCAAGACATTGAAGTACACTCTACCTTACTAATGGTGATTTTTCAGGAACGAGATTGGCAACTTCTGTAGTGCGCTGGTGCAGTAACAATGCATCTTCTGCACAGAAGCTTGGGTTGCTAAGCCAGTCTAACTCTGTAGGTTAAAAAAAAGTGTGAGATCAATACAAATTAGCTTACTGTGCTTTTTTAAGTTGGGGGTTAACCTAGTCAGCAGACAGTTAAATTCACAGTAAATGTCACTAAGTCATGTGCAATAACTGAGCATATTGGAAAGCCCTTCATGAAATTTGCATTTAGCTCATACTGAAAGCAGATTCCATGTTTAATACACAGCTCTACACATTAAAAAATATCTATCCAACATTCATACTTATGATTTAAAAGTTCTAACTTTATATATTTATAGACTGTATAAATTTGTTGTATGAGATAATCTATTGTATAAAAATATATTTACTAATATATATATCAATGATACATTAATTTCTATATACAATATAGAAAAGAAATAGTTACATATTTAAAAAGTAAAATAAAAAATTTACAGAAAGGCATAATTAAACAAAAGGCATAGTTAATGAATGCGATAAAGCTTATACAAATTAACATGACTGTACTTTACTGAATTTGTGGAAAATATCCATAACTCAATTTTATTGATAGACACATCCATTACTGATAAGACTACTCAAGTGTTTTATACATGGCCAAAACATGTCACTGGATTTTTAGTTCTAACTACTGAAATATCATTAGACATTTTAAGAGTGTGAAAGTAAGCTATTTGATGCTAATTTGGATACACTAGTCAGCATTAAGCATTCTGCATCTAAATCTCTGCATTTCAGTCACCAGATAAGAATTTTTGTCACAATTTTACTGATATTAAAAGTTTTATAACAACTTTCACCGAGTTTTCATTTCTAAAATTCTTTTAAGCATGTGAAATTCCTTAGCTATTAAACAACAAAAGTTATTTTGTGCAAATACAGAACTTAACAGCAGCCCCCCAGTGCCCCATTGACAGAGATAACATAAAGAACAAATTTGGTCTCCCTGCCTCTCCTCCATGCTGTTTACAATCACTTTTGCCTCAGTATCCTTCCTGTCACACTCCTGTCTTTGGGCTCTTGACTACACTGACCTCTACTCCTTAAAGAGCATGAACTCATTGTCTGTCAAGCCATATACCTCTCCTCCTTCTAAAGTACTTCTTTCAGAAACAGAATTCTGGTATGAAAAGCTTTCTTCTGTCTCATGTCCCTGAGCAGTGGTCCACAAAAGGATTTAAAGCAGAGTAGGCTGCAGAACAGTTTGTTAACCTAAGTTAAACACATCAAGAAATACATAAAATAAAGCACAGCTACAGTTTGTGCTTCCCAGGAGTCTACCCCCATTCCCAAAGGCCCCATGAGGAGTGATCACCTCCCTGGCTCTTGAACCTCCATCTCTGTGCATGGGACAATCCACAGTTCACAGCACTGTCAAGACCAAAACACACTCCCGTGCCCAGCCCAATATGCTGCAGAACACCAGGCACCACCTCCCAGCCTGCTCCTCCAGCTTGGATCTACCTAAGCACATAAGATCAAAGCGCATCTTTAATGCATTGAAGAATCACTCCATGAGAACCAAGCCCTGTAGCAGAGTCAATACACTTCTGTGGCTACAGCAGGGAAGTTCAGAATGCTCCACGTACAGTATTTTCTGAAGGATTTAATCAAATTGACCTAATACTCAGAAAGAAATGATCATTTTTTGCCATTATTCAACATGCAAGTTCAAACTGCGTAAGTGAATCAGTTAGCTGGATACAAGCATTTCAAACATCACAATGCATTCCAAACTTTAAAATATTACCTCTTCACTTGTTAGGCTTTTTTCTAGTGTAATGTCTAAGAAGTTTACCACTTGCACAGAGCAGATATAAAAGCCCTATTTTTCAATAATATGCATGTATTTGTTACACGTTTGTGAGCACAACAGCAGCAGCAATCCAATGACATTCTCTTTATACCTTCTCAAGCAAACAGAAAAATTAAAACTTTACAGGGCATGTCTACAGAGACAATTTTTAAGAGTTACACAAAGCCTTTAGTTGCCTCTCAGGATCCTGAAAATCTGCTTTCAGCAAAATTCACTGCATCATCTGACTTACAGAATAATTCAGACTGCAAACAATGCTGTGCATTATGCTTACTAATGTCAGCAGGGTTACTTATTACCACTGTTCTCTTCATGGCTACAGATAAATTTGCAATTTATCTTCCACCAAACGCTAATTAAGCTTGACAACATAATTGTAATGAAGCATATACAAAATTGCAGCATTCTAGAAGCTGCTGCAACTCGGTAGTTGGGAAGCTTAGGAAGTGTAAGCACTGCTTTTGTTTCTGTTTCAGACAGCACTTCCACTTTAGAAATGCTTTAGGAAGGTTTTTAAAAGTATGAGGCAGAGTGGTTGGCTGCATGAAATATGACCTATATATACAAATTATTACTTCAACTTTTACAATAAAGCCATGAAGCAGTCCTAAATGTCTGCTAAAGGCAACTTAGATTTCGATTAAATCAAAATACTCTGCAATCTCTGATGATGCACTTTGGCTTCACCTCAGGTCTGAGCAGAGAACCATCTATCAGAGAGATAGATGCCTGTCAAGTTCTCAAGTTTTCACAAGCTCAATGTGTGAAATTTGATCTACACCACCGTAAATGCATTCTGAGTTAATCTTTAATTTTTTCAACTTACATTAAAATATCACTGTCAACAACAAAGTACAATATTTATTAAAACACAAACAAAACAAATTAAGTTCCAGTTTTGTCAATAATTCTTACACAAAAAGCTTCCAGTGTGCCAAAATTTAAGTCATAAGCAGCGCTAGCAACAGAAACCTGGATCCAAAAGTCAGTTTCACATCTTTTTCTGTATAATCTGATCTTCCAGACACATCACCTGAAGCAACATAGACTACCATAACAAAGTTAAACGCTAAATTCCCAAAGTTTTAAAATGTAACCAAAGTCTTATTACCAGAGAATTTGACTGTATGTCTGCCTGACAGAGCAGCTCCTCTATCCCTAGAAGCTGTAGTTTGGGATCTTATTATGGCCACTACTCCCTACACCAAGTGTCATTAGCAGGAAGGGTCCTAAGTGCAGCCTGACATCTCTGTACCGACAGAGTGAGCATCAACCACTGTTATGCCATCAGGGGTAATGCAGAACTGGTTAGAACAAGGAGCTAATGCACCATACCGACTGGACCAGACACACAAGAAATTTAGCCCAGCTAAATAATGCTTTGGTTTCCCCTTGCTGTGGTATTTAGAGAATGGGCAGATTTAAGGGTGGTAGAACTTGGCAAGGAAAAGGAAGGGTTAGTTCAAATCCTGTTCAGTAGAATTAATAAACATAGTACCTACTTCACCGCTTGGCATTACACCAGAAAGTGTTATTTACTTTAATATTATTATTTATTTTATTAAAAGTACTACTCGCTAAACGTCAACTACAACAGTCAATGTGATACAATGAATCATAGTCTTATTTGTAGCCTTCCAACAAAATCCTTTACAACTCTTATTTGGCTTAATGAGCAAGGAATTTCTCAAGATATTTTTCAAGATATCCGAAGCTAGAGGGAAAAAAAAATAATAAAATAACCAAACCAGTAACAAAACCAACAACAACCCCACAGCCCCCGTGCCGCAGCCTCCGGGGTTCGGGGCCGATGGGCCCGAGCCCGCGACAGCACCG
>WEIU01008309.1:145512-158400 GCA_013389925.1 Aegithalos caudatus | reverse complement strand
TTCCCTTTTTGGTTATAAAAACCTATTCAGGATGATCATGACCACACATGACCTGCTCACAAATGGCCAGGCATACATTGTTTCTTTTCCCAGACACTCAGTATTGTACACCAATCATTTATCTCACTGTCTATCCCAAATACTCTTTCTTCCCTTATTAAATGTTAGTTTCTTTTTTAATTCCCCACAAATTCTTCATTACTTTTTCTCAGATGATAAATTTTATTCAAAGCTGTTGGGCTTTCATGAACCCTGAGTTCATTTTCTCAACTGCAGCCATTATCTGAAATATTTTCTACCCATCTGGCTATATGATTTTTTTTGGACAGAGGAGTTCTCACCTATTTTCATGACTTCACTATATTTACATGAAGTGTCATGTAAATATGGACAACTACTAAGATGCTTCAGTGACAGTTTCTTATTCCATACACTTTGCTTTGACAAACAATTCTTGTCTACTCTTTTCATTATTATCCACGTTAGATATGAGCTCTTCTTTCTATAATTTAGCCTAGCAATCAGGTCACCATTCTGAACTAGAAATCACACACATATATATATATATATATAAAACAATACAAAAAATCCATTTAGAAGTAAATAGGAAGGCAGATAAAAATTTACACAATTAATTAATGATATAGAAATTATTGTTAGTGTTCATCAGTATATCTAGAACAACTAATCATGGTAGAAAATCTTGTGGTGAAAGCAATGTAATGCTGCAGCTGTATTTCCTAGGAATCACAACCATTGATTCCTGATATTTAGGGCTGATCAAAGTCCTCAAATCCAAATAACACTTAAATGGCATTCTACCAACTCTGCTGTCAAAAGGCTATCAGTGAGTTTTAGAATTAAGTACTTCTGAGCTAAGCACATTGCTGTTTTAATGAAGAAAGTACACCATATGCCTAAATCAAAAACTTCTGGCACCTTCACACTGAAAGGGAAGCTGCACTCCACCCCAGACTACGTTACAGCCTTTGGCAGAAGCACACAGTAGCCTCATATGAACTGTGGAATCTCTAAACACTGTCACAGCAGCCTTCATTTAGGAAGAGCTACATAAAGCAGGCTCTGCCAGGTTCATCCAAGTTCATTTATAGAACACTGCACCTTCAGTTTGTGAGTTGGTATCCCATATTTGTTAGCAAAAAACCAGGAGCACTATACTAGAAAGGAGAGAGCCTCCAATGTTGACATTACAGAAGTTCTTGAACAGCCATAATCATTAATGGATGCCCTGTACTAGAGTACCACCACAGAAATATGAACCCTGAAGACTTTAAGACCTTGACTGTAAAGTAACCTATTTTAAAATGTTAAGATCAGGGTTTTTCTTTGGCTGCTAGAAGTAATTACTTTTTATTGCTACCCAGTAAACAACTATTTCAAAAAGGTAAATTACTAGGACTAGCAGTCACAGACAAGCCCAGAGAGAAGGACATTCAGATAATCAGCACAGTGAGTTGGTGAGTTGTCAGAAATGTAGATAAGATGGGGAGAGTTGCTTGGAGAGACTAAGGAGGAAAGGGAGGGAGGGAGGAAAGCAGTAAAAAAGGCAGGAGTAAGAACATGCCAATAATGTCAATTAATAGCTGAGTTTTCTCAGAGTGATAGAGTTTTTTGATGATAGACTTTGTTCTTCTGAAGTCAAAATAAATAGAGTATTTTCATGTGTTGTTTTTCCCTGTTGTTCAGGGATCTTCTTCCCTGGGGTTGCCAGCTGTGTTTTGATAGTCAGATGGGGTGGGAGATTTCTCCAGCAGCAGGTTCTGACATCTTTTTTTTCTGTCAACAAAAGAGCTTGACAGTCATCAGTTCTGTTGCTTGTCAAAAGGGAATCTGTTTGCTCCTTGTCAAAGTGCCTTCTCTGCATTTATTACCTTTGTTTGCATTTCTTTTGCTTTTCAATTATGTTTTCTGCTCACAAGGATTCTCAGCCTCTCAACAAAAACCACAGTTAGACCCATCAGATGGCATTCCTAGGAGGGACTTCTGAAGCCTGATGATCATCAGTCTCCCTCTACCCTGTACATTTCTCTCCCCTGCCACAAGTGGGGTGGAATGACAAGGCAGCTCCAAGGACAAGACATTTATTTCTCTGCAATGTCTGGCCCTGCCACCCCAGCTGTGTGGCAGAGGGCCCCCACAGCAACTTTATTTGTAGCCTTCCCTTCATTGAAGTTGATGACGAAGATGACTGGCAAACCTGAGGTTCTATGGATTCTCATTCCCAACAAGCCATGAAGTGCACAGTGGTACATGGCTCAGTGAAGCAAAGGCATTTTTTAGAGAGTACTGTGTGTGATTTGTAATTCTGTAACCCTGCAGTTTTCTAAGTGGTGTTTCCATACTAAAATGAAGATAATATCTTTTTCATCTGAAATCAAATAATTCTGTTTATTGATGCCATTCCTAAATTATTTTATTTGCAAGGGAGAAAAAACCTTCTCTCAAATCTCCAACTACCTACCATAATTTTTCTTTTTTTTTTATTATTATTTCACCTTCTCAAAACATGTTTGGTGATTGTGAAAACATTGTTTTATTTCCGATTATTCCAAATTTACAATGGTATAGTTAATAAAATCAGTAAAATTACAGAAATACAGCTGAGCTGTGGTTACTGTTTCATAATTTAAAATGGCAGTAGTAGTTTAAAACCTTCTTAATACCCCTGTGCCCCTCAGCTGTGCCAACAAATTGCTTTCAGGGCTTCTTAACTAAGGTTCATTAAAAAGTTGTCAGCACTAAGTCAAGGAAGTGACTGGAGTTAAAAAAGAATTATTGATTGTGATAATCACTAGCACATTCAGTTGCTAGCACAACTGAATGGCTGGCATGTCACGGGCAGAAGAGGGAACAGGAGCAGGGAAGCAGGAATTCCTCATGCTGATAGTGGTGCCTGGATAGCAACAAAGTAACAGCCTGTGCAAGATCAAAAATGAGAGCAGGATTGTAACACCCACTGAGCCAATTCCTAATTATCTAAGATTAGATTATTTTCATTTCGGATTATCTGTGCCACAAATGCAAAACCAACCACCCTGCCTGCAGCACAGGTATTAGCTGAAGCCCGTGGCTGTACAAACATCTCTTGCAAGACTGCACCTGGCTTGGAAACAATACATGCACCTTCCCACGGAGCCAGAGATCATAAATTCTGTCAAACCAAAGTGGCCTCTGTGAAAAAACAGCTGAAGTTTTTCCTCACCGTGTTCCCAGAAGCGGGAGTGACAGACAGCATGCTGCAGTCACACCACAGTGCTTCCCTCAGGAACAGCTCAAACCTAGCTGGGCTTGAGGCCAGCTGCAGGCGCCTTCATGTGGAAATGATCCCCAGCAGGCAGGATTATGGCAGGCCTTTTAGGTCAGGTGAATACGATACACATGCACGGATCCGCTTGGGATATCTGACCCAACAAACTCCTATAGGCAACTGGGGAGATAGCACTGAAATATCAGCAGCAAGAATCCTGGCCACTTTCTGGAGGAAAGTGTGGGAGCAGAATGAAAAGGCCAAAATGTCAAAAGTGACACCACCAATGAGGCATTTACACTATAAAGTACTATTTGCAAAAGAAAAATGGGAAACATTACAATTAGGAGGAGTAGGGTGTTGAGAAGCATTCCATCTTTGGGTCAGCTCCAGCCCAATTGTGCTGCATGACCCTGAGGATTCAGCTGAAGTTAAAAGGAAATTCTTTCTTGATTGTTTGTTAAAGTGCTAACACTGTTTACAAGCACAGTTGTTTCCTACAAACTATGATCACCTCTCAGTGTGGAAGTACACTTTAATTCTGAATAGCATTTTCATAGCTGATTATTCTGTTTTATTTGTATTGCACCATAAATGTGCTTACCATTTTGGATTATTTTGAAAAAACATTGTTTGCCACAGAAAAGCAAGCCAACTTATGAGTACAAGTAATTTTACTTTAATGTAATCACTATTGCAGTTCGCCTTTAATGGGTGATAAAAAATTCACAACTAATTATTTTCATACTTTGCATATATTCAGATATGGTGCACAACTTCATAAAAACAAGTTAGCTGCAGGACTTGCAGTTGTGTGTGTCTTGCTTGCTCTGTATAAGCAATACCAAACAAAGCCAAACAAGCTGTTGGCCTGTTCCTATTTTGCAATCTTGTAGAATATTATATTCTCTAGGAGTGTCAATTCCTTTTAGCCCCAAGAGTTGCTTAGATTTCTACAACTTTAAGGATTTTTCCATTGGGAAAAGAAACTGATGAAATTTGATATGATCCTTGTTTTTTTTTAGGAATAATGGGCATTACAGATTGATTTATGGAGCACAAAAAAAATTTACATGAAGAGGAACAATTTATTTGCCTGTAGTTCCCTGACTTTTTGTAGGCAGCTGTATTCTAAAAATCTTCCTTCCAGCATTTCTGATGCCACACAGACAGAATTAGCACAGCTTCCCAATGACTTCCTCAGTTCTGAAATTATTTCTAAATCCTCAGAAAATCAGCTGAACTCTTTGACCCTCCTATTATCTGCACCTGCACAGGACCCAGGGGGAGCACAATGTTTTCTACTTCCCACTATGTAAATCAGTTTTATTTGTTTCATGTGGTCTCTGAACAGAAAGTGGCTCTCATGGCCCCTACTTTGAACAAAAACTGTTGAACTGTCCAAAGCCCAACACAGTTAGCATGCTCTTCAGACTTATTTTTTCATATTGTCAAGCATCTCCCTTTGGAATTATACAGAATCTCTTAGCTTAGCGAGATAGCACAGGCAATCCCATGTGGCCATCCACTGAAGCCAAGAGAATTACTGCAGGGATGGATCTGGCAGTAGAGCATGTTGAACTGAGTTCCCTTAAGCAAGAAATCAGCACAAATGTACAAATCCAACTGTGTCTGAGGGTTCTGTTTTGCAGCCATCTGTACAGGCTTCTACTGTTAAACAGAAGTAAACCAAATGTTAGACTAAATAGTACTCATTGATTTACACATGAAGGTAAAAAAAAATACATATAATTATGAAAGCTGAAAATAACATGATAAAGATGGTTTGAATTATTAGAAAACACAGAAAACATTATGTTTCAGAAAAACACTAAGCATCCACCCCTAAGACACGTTGACACTGCAAATTAACACCAGAATCCCAATATGACGTCTTAAGATAATCTGATCTAAAAGATACAGCCAGCTGAAGGCAGTTTGCTGTATGTCAGTTTCTCAGACAAAACAAGAGAGCTGAAATGTCTCCTCCTTTGTAATGGTACATAAAATCTTGCATCATTTTTGTAGAAGAAAGAATGCTCTTGATTACTGTTTGCCAAATCAATAAGTAACTGCATGGTGAAACACATTGTTACAGAAAGCCACCAAAGTCAAGAACTGAGTAAATTCTAAAAATGTACATGAATACCAAACTACCTGGAGCTACAGTTGCTCACAATAATTCTGGAAGCCTTTTAACAAGTCATGCTTCAAAGTTAAGAAAATCACTGTTAAAGTTTAGAATACAGTCCTTCATGGGAGGGGACTGCTTTCTCTTACCAGCAGCAAGTACTCCATTCAAGGACCTCATCTTGCCATAGATGTAGAAAGATACTGACCCAGTCTGATCTCCAGTCTGATCCAAAGTAGTATTTTCTACATAGTGACCTCTGAGCTTCCTGTGATCTCCCTGCTATTTTGGAGCTGAAGAAAGCAGAATGGATGCCAATTTCACTTAATATTTTTTGCTATTTTGCTGTATCAGTAACAACCATTTTAAGAATAAGGCACATAAATAACGACATCAATTTATAGGTTTTTTTCTCAATATAGTAATTCAACTATGTTTTAATCTCTGCAGTTAGATTTTTTTTAAAAGCAGCACTGCACAAAAACTTGATCCACCTTCTGCTTTCACTTGTATTTGGGGCCAGCTTCTGATCACTTTAAGCAGAGAAACACAGTGAGGGTTTAAGCACTAAAGTGATCTCTGATTCAGACAAGATCGATAATCCAAATAATTAACAACATTATTTTGCCTTTCTAACACTCTTTTAATTGCAAAGAAGGCCACAAATAGAATATACATGAGCTGTGGAGCAATTGCCACTGCAGAAGTCACTCCAAGCAGTCACTAACCATTCATACTGTGAAGTCTTCCTGCATCTCCAGTATGCTTTGGCACAGAGCATTTTCCCTGCGACCTGGAAGCTCCTCCACCCCTGGAGCTGTGTATGACCAGCAGCTCAGACCAGCCAGCTGATGGGCAGTGTTTTGCTGCTGTACAGGTCAGCAGCTCTTGCCTCTGTGCCGTCATTGCCCCCACTGTAGAAACCTAGACAAAAGCCAGCTTTTCCAAGACTCTGGGACCAAGACAAGTTCGGAAATGTGACACGGGTGGAGTGTAGGCACATGAGGAAATAAAACCAGCTTCTTCTTTTGGAGATGAGGGAAGCAAGTTAAAGCTTGGGACCTCAGTATATGACGCATGGACACAGCTACAAAAGTGGCATAAGAGGGCTGGTGTGAAAGCATGTATCTTCCTGCACACCCAGCACATCAGTCTGGGGAAAGAAGTTTGATGCTTCCAACTGCACCAAATGCCTGCCCCTATCCCATGGATTAACCCTGAGAGCCCCTGCTCTGTATCAGTCTGTTTTGTTGTCATAGAATGTATGCTAGGATGGATAACAAACAAGATAAAGTTTACATCCAGGAAGTCAATCACATGCTGAAACTGATCAAACCAGCACCACAATGAAAGAAGGCTCAGAGCCATAATCCCCTGCCATAAAACCTGTGACAGAATTAAGTCAAACAGTTGGAGCAACAGGATACTATAGAAAAAGCTTACTGTGTAACAGCCTAGTTTTAAGAGACCAGACAGGATATGGCACACAACTATTGACTGTAGGGCTTTCCATAAAGCAACTGGCCCTTTATCAGCCCCTGGTTCCCAGCACAGTAAATGCTCTTCTGTGGGTGGGTGTTTCAGCTACACCAGAAAAGGTCTTTATGATCCTGACACAAGAGCAAGAGAAACCACAGTTTGCATCATCTCCTCGGGGTAGAAGATAATGTACCTTTTATCACATACCCCAAGATTTTAACCATGGCCCCATCTTCGTGCCATGTTGGCTAAACAGCTGGAATCAATGATCCTCCCACCAAAGTAACAATTTTACAGTATACAGATCATACTCTAACTGGAGTACAGGAGGAAATGGTTCAATAAAGAATGAATGCTATCATTCAGCATTCACTTGAATTAAATATTAGTGTTCCATCAAGCAATTTCTGGAATTAAATAGTATTGTTTTGACTTTAAATAGCAGCAACCAAGTCAAGAAGTTGCAGTTTTAGGAACATGATGGATGGGAGGACAGAAAACAATCCCAGAATCTGTATGAATAAAGACAAAAAACATTCAAGTACCTTCTGAGAAAGACTAGTAAGTGGGCACCAGAATGGCTAAGAACATAGGGAGTTACAATTTATTTCAACAGGATGCAAGGAGAGGACTGCCTGTGGCAAAAGTGCTGGCAATACATATAGTAAATACATATCTTCTTGGGTTTGGGGGTGTTGGGGTGGTGTTGGTTTTTGTTTGTTTTGGTTTTGGTTTTGTTTGTCTGTTTTAATGAGATAGTACCTGTTAAAAGAACAATAGGCTGCCAATCTCAAGGAAGGTAAACTACTCTGAGAAACTCAGCAAGTAGATTATATTGGTCCTTCCTGAAGGCTGGAAATACATTCTCACAGATAAGCTCTAGGTCAAGAACTGATAGTTGGTGATAATGTTACAGTAATCCTAAAGTCTAAAATTAAGCTGACTTTAGCTACATGTGATACTGGATGGGAAACTGCAAATTATTTTATCAATAAAATGAAGTAGGTACTACAGACACCTAAGAAAATCAATCATACTTTAAGAGCTCCTAAGAATTACACTCAAATTGTAAACAATGAGAACATGATAATATTCAGCAATTTTTCTATAAACACTGCTAATAATCAATAGGAAGTCAATGCAAATGGACAAAATTAAGATACCACTTGTTCCTGATTCTGTATCTTACATGCAACTATAATTGCCTATAAAACAACCAAAACAACCTCTTAACAAAGGTCCTTTATTAAATGCAACTGCATGACGGATGAGAGCCCATGATTATGGCCCTAAAATTAATGAGATGAACATAAATCTGAACTTAGCCAACTGGTGCATGGAACCAGACTTGTGCTGCATATAGCATCTTTCTCTATGATGGCTACAAAACCCACACCAATAGGATACAGAAATAAAAGAGATACCGTGAAAACTTTGCTGGGTGGAATTGGTGTAGGACCACAAACATTGAATTAATTTAATACAGAAATTCTAGCAAATACATTCTCAATATTGTAAGAATTGAAAGCTCTGGTAACCAGAAGAACTGCAAGCTGGCTACTGACAGCTTTACAAACTTCCATACAAGACTGGCAAGGTACCTGGCACCTTTAGTGACACAATAATCTATCACTGTGGTGCCCATTACTAACCTCTGAAACCATACTGTAAGAAGCCAGCTATGCTTTATCTTGTGTTCTATTTCAACTAACTAGCATTAATCAAATTTGGATAGCCATTGAAAATAGTCAAAGACAAATCTTAGAAACTATATTACTAACTTTGTAAGAGGTAAATTCAATGGAGGATGGCTTAAAACTAATACAATATTGAGGGTGGCATAATGCAGCTACAAAGGAGTTAATATTGCAGTTGTTAGGAATTTGTCAGATGAGTGCCACTCGCATAAAAATCATACCCTTATGCCAATTTCCTGTCATTCCTAAAGAATTTCATAAAAAGATGTGGATACTTATAGTAGCAGGAGATTGTTTGTATTGGAATACACATGCCATCAATGAACTTAGCAAACACCATGCTCACTGGCTGTGGTACTGAGGATGCACCTGCCTGACCACACCTGAGCTCAGAGTTACAAAGTATGAAATACTCCTCTGCTATCTGCATCTGGCAGCAGGTCTCCAGCGAGATGTGTATATGGCAATGGGTTTGAATGTGTCTATATCCACCTTCAAAATGACCCACTTCAAAGACAATGTAAATTTTGGATATGGAAAAATTTGCTATTATCATATAACATATGTAGTTTACAGATGTACAGGTTAAGGACTTGTTGACTGGAAAAAAAAATATTTTGTACTGTTTAAGTCACAGTAACATGTGGCATGACCTTTGAGACACAAGATAACTTCCTCAAACAAAATGCCAAGGCTATCTAACATCTGTCTAAAACTGGAAAACCTTTAGATGAAAGACAAATAAAAATTGATATATGACAATAATGAACTGATTCAAGTAGTGAAAACCAATTATGTTAAGACTTCTTTGTGGTGGTAAGCAGTACTTCACATCATCAAATTCAGTTGATAGTAATCTAAAGGGCAGTTTGTGCCTAGTGTCTTTTCCAGCAAGACTATCAGGGTAGATATGGGTATTTGCTAATGACACTAAACGGAGAAAGTATTATGTAGAGTATTTTCTAGTACAGGTAGAACTAGGAAAAATCAAGCATCCTCCTTTGTGTTTAGATTCTAGGCACTACTAGATTTTCCAGCAGCTGGTAAAACTCTGTGAAACTTCACTGAATGCTGGACAATTTGCTTATCTTAAGTGTTCCGCTACAGTATCTGTATTGCAACCACTTACACCAACAACTTTCCTAACTCACCTCAAACTTTTCAAAAGCAAAGTAATAAGGTCTTCCTGAAGAATCCCTTTTGCCTAAAAATAAATTTTGTACCAGTTAAAGAGAAAATAATGTATAATAATACTTGATGTACTAATTATAACATTCTTGTGTTCTTGTGCATTTGTTCCTGGCTGACCCAAAAGTCACTTATCAAGTTTATCTGACATCAGCTTTTATAAAAATAGAAAACAAAAACAAACAAGCATCATTTTAGCAACTTTAATGGCTGTGCCAAAATTTAATCACTTGGGCTGAAAATTGCCATGATGATTGTCTACTTTGGCCTGTACAAACTTAATTCAAAACTGCTCATATTATAGTCTAATAATAACAGTTGCAGAAAAGCCCATAGAGGAATTAATAATTTCATCTTTTGAACAGGACTTGACTAGCTTGCAGCAAATACAGCACAGTCACACTCCAAACAAAGAGGCTTAAGAAAAATTCTGAACAGCCACTCACTAAATACCACTATCTAACCTCAATGCTGAATCAAATAGATCAGACAGAGCTCCCCCCCAAAATTGCATATAATTATGTTGTTCCATGCTGTCATATAATGTAAACAACCAACTTTAACTTCAACTCTTCCCAACTTTTATATGCTTTAACTTGCAGTGTAATACCTTTATTTGATTGTTTACACATGTACACTTGCATGCATACATAAATCCCACAAATATACAAATCAACTAGAAAGAGTGCATCCAAATGGTGTGAGTTTTAGAAGGAAGCACACATAACCTGTAAAGGAAAAATTCAAACCATTCACCTAATATGAACATGTAGCTCCACACTCTATTATTTGGCAGTACCATTCAGGCTCCATAAGATGGCAGACCTGCATACATTTAACAGATGTTGGTGTAACGACATTGCTGTAAATACATTCTTTTTTAACTGGCTGCTTTAAATTGATGAGGCATGTTTTCACTCAGAATGTTTAGAATGTGATATATTTAGAACTGTAATGAACTCTGCTTACTACTCCATAATGCCCTTGCCATACACTCTGATGGCTTTGGACACGGCCTACATAAAGCACCCGTAAAAAAATAAAATGTAGCATCATCACTCAGAGCTGATTGATTAGGAATTACCATTACTTGATCAATGTAATTCTTTCTAATAAACACGTAATTGGGTTTTATTCCCATTGATTCATTCTAGAACTTTTGGTCATTGTAAGCTAACTCTAAGAATATATTGCTGCCCTGAACACACTGAAGCCCTTGAGGTTATCTTTTAAATAGTCTGCTTTAAAGGAAACTGTTTAGGGCAACAATGACTTACTTGTTAACCCTGAAATTGGTATGTTTATTTCTTGTTGAATGATGGGATGATGTCACTTCTAAAAGCTTTTTTCAGGTTCTCTGACATTAATATACTTCTATTACTTGTACAGTCGTTATAGTATTATTATAGTAAATTAATACAACAAATTTGTTTTATGAGTCATATTAGATTGTTCTGGAAAATACTCCAAAACAAGGCAATGCCTCTAGCGATGCTTTATACCAATTTCCTTTCCATTTGTTAAGATGTCAAGCTGGTTTAGACCTAAGATGTTCAAACATGAATTTTTCAAAAACATTATCATACTTTAAATGAGCAGGTAAGAAATAGAATGAGTTTGCAGTCTCACTTTTATGTTTCACTATAGCAAACTTGGACTCATAAACATTATAATTACACAGGCATATAATTTTCCCATAAAGGTTTCATTGCACTTGTTCCACTTGGCTAGGATTACAAGGAAAAGTGGTTAGATTGGTTTTAATATTTTGAAAGAATTATTTGGAAAAAAGACAGTAAGAAGTGTTCATGCCAGCAGGAAAGCAGTTTGTACTCAGTAGGGCTCTGAAAAGGAAATCACGGTAATATTAAATTAAAAATTGATCTACTTCCAGGTAACCAAATGGAACAAAGAAAACAAATTACCAAGGAATTTAACTCAAAATCCCTACACTAGCATATCAAGAATGTTATCCTGAAAACTGTAGTTAGGAAGAACACTTTCACTAGAGTGAAAAAATTGGGTTGTTATGTTCATACACAAATTTTTCATATTTTCGTATGTAAACATGCTCTTTAATAATTGCTTAGCAGCAAAGCCTTATTTAAAACACTGCTCCCTGACACATTCACAGGCTTCTTGCTGACTCACTCTTCAAGAATGGGATTTTGAAAAAGAGCAATGAAAACACTCCAGTAGCAGAAATACTGAAGAATTTAGATAATGAGCGTCTGTAACCTACTTCTACCTTTAGACACTTATTGAATCAAGCTTCACAGATGTGCCAGGAAGTTCCTGCTGTTTCAAAACCCCCATCGTTTTTAAAGGTGTCCTGTAAGCTTCTTACTAGTGCAGAGACGACTTTTCTTTGCTTCTGGTTTAACTACGCTCATTTCGAGACATAAAAAAAAAAAAAAAAAAAAAAAAAAAAAAAAAAAAAAAAAAAAAAAAAAAAAAAAGAAAACCACAAGCAAAGCCACACACAAGTGGTTATAGTATCTCTGCAGCTCCTTATGCAACAGGGCTGTAATGGGTTTTGGCCAGGCCCCAGGGGGCTACCAGCCCCACATGGGTGCAGACCAACCTCGCGTGCCTCGGCACAGCTTCGCAGTTCGGGGCTAATTTTGCAAAAGCATCTCTTTTGTGTTGAAAGATTTTGCAGCGTTTCAGCAAGATATTTCAGCGATCAGTCATCACTTTGCCGTGCATATCCTCCCCCAGCTGCCACTCAAGCTGTCACTTGGAGCAGCAGTCCAAGAGACGCTTCTCACACGGGCAGTGGAAGGGCAGCATAAGCAGGTTTGTGCTGCCACATTTTGCACCTTTGGCACCCTGTGTTGAGGAAAGGGATTGAGAAAAGAGGCTTTGTCTTTCTGCTGCTTTTTTACGTAGAAAACCTGCTCTATAGAGGTCACTGACTGAGGAATAACTTCCTGCCAGCTCTGGCTCAGGAGCCAAGCAGTTGCTATTGCTGCAAGTTGCAGCGGTACGAAGAGGCGGGAAATCTTCCGCTGGGACTGCTGATGCTGCCGGGAAGGGCCGAGAGCGCTCGGAGCCGGCCGGTGCTGCGGACAGCGCCTGCTGCAGGCGGCCATTCCCGGCGGGGCCGCGACCGCCCCGCGGCA
>WEIU01008309.1:66164-136100 GCA_013389925.1 Aegithalos caudatus | reverse complement strand
GCCGGCGGGCTGCGAGCTTCCCGCCCCGCCGGCCGGGCGATGCCCGCCACAGCGCATCGCATCATCTGCCGAGGGCTGCGCGGCCAGCCGGCTCAAAAGAGAGCGAGAGGATGGGCTGGGATCTTCCCGGCGGTTTTTCGCTTCCTACCATAGCGGAGAAACTGTTGCAGACTGAGCTCTAATCGCTTTTTGGCAATCTGGGTGTTCCTCGACTCTGTCTCTCCATCTCCCCTTCCCGTAGGAGAAGGCTGACATCACCAGGACAGGATTTGATGACTTGGCTGGGTGGGGTGATGGCTCCAGCCCTGGCTGGGTACCTTTGTCCTGTAGCTGTGGTAAGGGGATAGTGGCTGTGCCTGTTGCTCGGAAAGGTGAACCCCTTGGCAGTGTAGGGTCGGGTTGTATCCTCGGCATCACTGGGTGTGTGAAGATTTTGTTTTGTGTGTTTTGGTTATTTTATTTGAAATACGATTTTTAGAAACACTCAACAAGCTCCGATTAATGGGGCAATGAGCTGGTGCTGTGAGCTGGAGGTTTTTTGCCAAGGTGTGGCTCTGTTTCCTGTTCTGCAGGGCAGTGAGTCTGTTATGTAAATTCCTTAGATAATCTTTAAGTGAAACCTCGCAATTTCTGGAAAATCACAAAGAGTGCAGGAAGTCGAGCTGGATTTTGAACAGAAGCTTTTTATTTTTTTCCTTTTTAATTAAAGAAGACTGTCTTTAGCTGTTAGCATTTCTACCCTTTTCTACCTCCTCCAACGCACTGTGAGGAATTGTTGATTCATTACATACAGACCTTAAAACAACCCCCCTGCCTAATTACAGATGAGATCTGTGTATTTCCCTTAACATATAGAGCAGATTTTCAACCCTATCATTTTCCCATATACACGAGCTTAACATTGTATAGCTGATTATTTCTCCATTGTGTTTGTTAATCTTTGCTGCAGTTAGATGATTTTTATACCTAAATAATAATATCATAGGACAAGAAGGGTTTGCCTGCCTTCTCTGACCTACAAAATTCTTTGTTCTATTTGCAAAAACGGTCCAGTAAAATGTGTTGAAAACAAGTTAGTACCTTGTATTCTTCAGTATCTGTGATTAGGCATGTAAAATCTGCTATTTTTTTTTTTACTAGGAAAAGGTGTATTTTTCCATAAAGAACTAGTTAGCTCCTTTGAGTCCAAACAGTGGAGCTTTTCATGATGCTCTATCCTGACATAGGGAGAGGCTTCTGGAAGGATGTGGCTATCACCGATAAGCTCCAGAAAGCCCTTTTGATTGCCCACTGAGCTGTATACCTTTGTATGCAGTGGCCTCTTGATGTACAGAAGGTCATAAGCATGTATTTTAACTCTTGCCACTTAAAATTATATATAAAACCACCTGCATGTCAGGATGAGGCACCTTAAATTGCTTGGCTGAAGGGAACAATAATATGATGGGTGAAAACTGTGATTTTCTTTGTCAGAGGTGGCAAGAATCTGTAACACCAAGATGTAATTCGTAATAATGGCAGCAGAGCCCTTTCTGTGGGCTGGCAGAGGGCAGGAGGCTGCTGCAGCGAGGTGGGGAGGGCAGGCAGGGCTGGAGCAGCGGGCGCACGTCAGCCCACGCGTGTGTGGTACCCCCACGCTGTGCTGGGGCACTGCACTGCTGGGAATGGCATGTGCTGTGAAACCCCAAACAGGTGGCTTTGGGGACTTTGAGCCTCTCTGACCGGTTGCAAGGAGCCTGCCCTGTGTCCTTCACTGGACCAAATGAGATTCACCGAGTTGCAGGATGGTGTTTGTGCAGTTTCAAACCAAGTGAGCCTGTATGCTTTTGCAAACAGCTGCATGGTGTAGGTGAGTGCAGTCTCCTTGTAGGGACAGAATTACAGGGTTTGAAAGTGACTTCATCATGAAAGCAATGATAAATCACTTCTGAAATTTAAAGGAAGTGTTTCATAGCTTGACAGAGCTAGAGGTAAACAGTATTCTAAAATGTTCTATTCTTCGTGTAGGCTGATCAGCTGACTGAAGAACAGATTGCTGGTAAGTGTTTTGATGATAATTTCTTCTTTTTTTTGCTAGCTCTTGTGACTAAAAGAAAATATATTATCTCAAGCATAGTGGAAAAAAATCTGACAATTTTAAATCTGTGCTACCACTTTTGAAAAGCACTCATTTAAAAAATCCCAAACTAAAAAAAACCTCACAGAAGTATTCTGGAAGATTCTGGTTCATTGCCTCTTAATTTAGACTTCTTATTCCTTGGACTACAGATAATGGTATTTTTTTTTATATGTTCAGACTTGAGCCAAGTTCTCCTAGATTTCTTGCAAACAGAATTAATTGCTGGACTCAAATGAACTACTTAGCGTCAAAAGAGGACCTGGGTACTCTTTAATAGAGTGAAGATAAACTACAAATGAAATGGCAACAAATAAACCTCAGATGGCTTTATTGCACATTGTTACAAGCCAATATCTTTTAAAGAAATCTTTTAATAGACTGCTTGTAGTTCACTCTGATCAGGAGGAGGAGCATTATTTAACCTGGAGACCAGTCCCCCATTCGTGGCTGGCACTAATTCTTCCTGTCTGCTGACTTAAAAATAAGTGATAAATGACAATGCTTTTCTTCCTGTAAGTATGTTAATTGTAAAGGGAACCCAGTGGCTCCTTTCACTTATTTGAGACAGCTGCTGTTTGTGGAGCAACTGTGCCTCAGGCAAGATGCAGATGCATGGAAGTGAATTACAGATTGTAATGCAAATAAATAGCCACATGAAATAAGTTTGAATTTACTATGAAAATTGTGTTGGTATTGTAAGTAATTTTTTTTTTTGTATTTGAGAGTGTTAATTCTCTCAATACAGGGACAATTAGATAAAAAGAGAAAACGTTTCTTAGAATTGTACCAGACTTTGTCAGTAGAGTGCATTTTTAGTCTGTGGCTTTCTCATGCTGGTGATGTCTCTAAACACTGGGACTGTTTCTGCTTCTAGAATTCAAGGAAGCCTTTTCCCTGTTTGACAAAGATGGTGATGGTACTATCACAACAAAGGAACTGGGAACTGTCATGAGGTCACTGGGTCAAAATCCAACAGAAGCAGAATTGCAGGATATGATCAACGAGGTAGATGCTGATGGTAAGTGTTGGGAAGGTGCTGTGATCATCTTCAATATGTATGGCCTCCACACCTGGGCCTAAACTGCATAGGGAAGACTATGACTTAGAGCTCTTAAAGCAGTTCCAAAATGCTGGATAGACTCTAAACTCAGCAGGATGTCAAGGATGCTAGCAGTATTTGTGAGACTAAAAACAGGCAATGGGCAGAGACAAAGTTATGCTATTTGTCTTTAATATTTTATGGGTCACAGGCTTCCTGTTGCTATCTGACTTGCCCTGACCTGCCATTAACCTTTCTTTCCATCCAGTTTTTCTGTATGTGTTTTGTCAGCCCATGCTGGTTTTAAAATAGCTTTACCAATGTCTGTGGTTTTGGCTAAGGCAAAAAATGTGTTAGGAGTGGAATAATGTTTTCACTGGAAGCTTAGCACAACAGGAAGAGACCATATAGTCTGTCCAATGTATTAAATCCCTAATAGATGGAGAGGGGCTGTTGGAGGCAAAGGCAGAAAACCTTTCCCATATCAAGGCTAGCAATTATTTTAAATAAGCACCAGAATGCCCATATTGAAACCTATATTGTGCTTCTGAACTCCACATAGGCTAACAGTTTTAAAAAGGAAAAATATTTCCCCTGCTCAGGGATGTCAAGCCTTTAGTCTTCTATGTTGGTTGTGATAGTGATTTTTCTCTAACCTTTTTGTAAAAAGAGTGGAAGTGTATTTGGAAGAGTATACATTATTTGATTGTCAGGTCATATTAATTAAAGTACTTTCTTAAAAAAAGTTTAAGTTGACCCCTTAATTGCAAAGTCTTTGCAGGAACTGAAAAGCTTGTGTCTGCAGTGGTATGTAGATCCTGTGTATGGTAGCTTTTTTAGGCTGCAGACCAAATACTACTCTGGTGGATTTAAAACAGAAGGAGACTGAGGACTTCAGATAAGTGTGCCTGCCCAGCTGTTTAAATTTGGGTTACAGCAGAATGCTTTACTAGTCTTCTGCATGTTCACTGAGTTTTTTTGCAAAACTGAGTATGAGACCTGTGTTCATATTTTACTGGTACATAAAGCTGGCCATGATGATAAATAGCTGTGTATGTCTCAGGCTGGAATCCCTAGGATGCCAGGATTTTCTAAAACTTCATTTGTTGCACAGTGGATTTGTATGCTTCTTTAAATCAATGTGTAGATCTTTGTTGTACAGTGAACTGTTTAATGTGGTTTTGTAAACTGCTTAATGTGCATTTTTGGCATATAGAGCTGAATCCTGACTATACAAATCTACTTTCTTCACCACACCACTTTTTTCCTAGTTTCGAGCAGCCTGAAATTTAAATCTTTGCTTAATCTTAGGGATGGGGCCTGGATGTCAGCACGGATTTTCAGTTTTGCAGTAAAATACGTGTAAGAGCACCAACAGCTAAGCTTATCAGTAATAACAAATAATGTCAGCTTCTCTTGTGTCACTGGAGTTTGCAGATTCTTGTTGCCCCCTAGAATGCTTTGTTGCTTTTGTGTTGTGCAACTTTGGTTGATAAGGTAGTTGATTTTTAGAAAGAAAAAGGTATTTATGAACAGTTCAGTGAAGTGTGATGTTCTCAAAATATTAGCCTGGGATTGTAATGGCAGCTTAATATGTGTTCTTCCTGGAAGACACAAAATTTGAGAGAGTATAAAGAAATTAAAAGGTTATTTTTGTGGGAGTTATTTGAAGTAAAGGTAAGTCTCGTTTAACCTTGAAGCATCAGATTGACATTTTAGTTGTAGCTTGGGTGGCAAATGGTGTGGCCTGTCCTTGAAAGAAGGCAGCAGTTGATTTTGTGCTGAAACAGAGTGGCTGCTCTGGCTGCTGCATGTTGTAATAGTAAAAAAGGCAGTGGTAACCACTTAGAGAGAAGAACCGGTTTGTCTATAAGGACAGTTAACAGATCTGTCAATCTTGTACCTGGCTAAGTGAAATGCCAGATTTTTGTTTGTTAATGAAGAAAAGCATGGAAGTTTAATTTTTGGAAGTTTCTTTTTATTAAGGCAATGGCACTATCGACTTCCCTGAATTTTTAACCATGATGGCCAGAAAAATGAAGGACACAGACAGCGAGGAAGAAATCCGTGAGGCATTCCGAGTCTTTGACAAGGTATTACTAAAAGTACAGCTATTCTTCAAAAGCAATAATGATGTCTTATATTTTCCTTAGTGCTTTCTGTCTTCTTGTCTAGAAGGAGAAAGTGTCCTCTAGTAGAAGCAGAGGAATTGGAAACATAGCAGAGATTGTTTTGAATATAGAACCAGGACAGTTGCAGCCTGGTTATACTTGCTTTATACAGCAAGGTCTAAGCTTTAGACTCATCCACAAGGAAAACTTTCTGGCCTTTCCTTAGAAACAGAGATGAGCAGAAGTTAATGCTTGATGGGGGCGTGGGGTGTTTTTGAGACATGTGGGTAGAGGAGGGGGATTTTTGTGTACCTTTTGACTTTGAAGGGAATGGAGAAGCACTTGCATGGATGCACAAAGTTTTATACTACCCTGTGGAAGCTTTTGAAGTCAAGATGATATCGTCAGTATTTGGAGGGACCAATATTTGGAGGGACACTAAGTATTGCATGTTCTGTTTTCAAACTGTGAACTTCGAGGTTGCTTTCATGAAGAGAGCTCAGCTCCCTTGACCTTGTTGAAGAATACCTGGGCATATGTCAGTTTTCTAGAACAAGGGTTCCCCTCTTTGGGTTGTTTGAATGTGACAGATGTTATAAAATAATTGTGTTGAGTAGTGGCTGGTGCAGCTGTAAAGCTAATGCTCGTGCATGTGTGGAAGAAGGCTTTACTGCTACTTTCTGTAGGAAAAAAGTGTCAGTCTCTAGTACTTTGCTGAAAATGTGGGGGTATTTCCAGTGTTTAAAGCCACTGAGGTAGGTTATCTAATGGTGATGGCCATACCCTGCTCTAAGATAGTGTATTCTTCCAGTGTATGGAATTTCTGAAGTGGATCAGAGTGAGCTTTAGGTTTGGATGTTGCAAATGGGGACACTGGCTTAGAAGTGTTAATTTCTCTTTTTTTAGTTTTGCCATAAAACTTCCCCAAACTCCTTATAAGTAGCATTTAAATGCTTTCTTTGATTTGTTGTATATCATCTCATCCAAGAGGCCTAACATAACCAGCTGCAGTCTGCTGGTTATAGAGGTAGTGTTAACACAGAAGATGAAGTTGACTTCATTCTTGCTGGTGGGGACGTGGGTGTCTTTTTGGCCTTGCTTAGGCAGCAGAGACTAAACAAAAACTTGTTTTGTTTCTGTGTTTATTTTTGAAAACTCTTTTAAAAAGCATTAAAACTACCTTATCACTACTACAAGTCAGGCATGCAGTTATTACAGCACAATAATTGTATGGAAGGATATGGTGTCATGCATGCCTCAGAAAGCAGTGGGACTGATACATACTGCAGTTTTTGCAGTGTGCCAGGTCTGTACATCTGTCCCAAGTGCCCTAAGGCTGCTTCAGAAGCCCTTACTGGAAGCCTGGGTGTAGTTTCTAAGTTAGTCAATGTCAGATTGTTGTTCATGGTCTTGTGCAATTCTTTTCTCATAGGATGGCAACGGCTATATCAGTGCAGCAGAACTACGCCATGTTATGACAAACTTAGGAGAAAAGCTAACAGATGAAGAAGTAGATGAAATGATCAGAGAAGCAGACATTGATGGGGATGGGCAAGTCAACTATGAAGGTAAAAAGATGCTTGTCTTGACTCAAAACTGTTATTCAGACTGAGGAAAGCCCATTGCATAGGGCATAACTTTTAATAATTTTTGAAACACTGGTTTATTTGCTTGTCCGCTTCCGGGGACAAAACCTTAGATGCAGTGAAAGGTGGTTTTTTTTATGTCAGCTGCATTTTAGACACTTTTGACTTGAAGTATGCTGGAGACAATAAATCACAGTGACTTTTTATCTTTTCAGAATTCGTACAGATGATGACTGCAAAGTGAAGAGACCTCCTTTACACCTTTTTTCCTCTAGAAGAATCAAATTGAATCTTTTACTTACCTCTTGCAAAAAAAAAATGTTCATTTATTCATTCTGTTTCTGTATAGCAAAACTGAATGTCAAATTACCTTCTGTCCACAAACTGCATGTAATGGTTGGTGGTCCTGTCCCTAAAAGATAAAGTTAAACATCAGTTTTACAATATAAATAATTGTACTACCTTGAAAATAAAAAAAAAGGAAGCACTTAGTGAACTCAAAAGTTCCATTTGCTAATGACTATTACACTGTTTGGGCTGGCCAGTTTTTCATGCATGCAGCTTGACAATTGAGCACAGTCAGACATGTGTACTAAAAGGAAAAAAAAAATCTAAAGGATCCACTCTTGTTCAACAGTGGATTCTAGTTCAATTTGTAGTATAAATTGTCATAGCTGGTTTACTTTAAAATTGGTTTATACCTCAGGATGGTATGCAGCAAAATGGTTGAAGGATGCAAAACTTAAGGAAAATGCCCTAAAGGTTGACTGGTTCTCCTGTACGTAGCAGTGTGCTCCAAAAATAGGATGATCTTAACTATGGATGACATGTCTGTGTTAAAATACTGGTTTAACATTGTCTGCATTGCACTATAGTGAAACGGGTGTCAGGCTGTTACCGTTCACAAAATTTTTAAAAGAAACCTTCACCAAGGGAGCATCTTTGGACTCTCATATTTTTAAAACCTTCTGTACCATGACTTGGAGCTGGCGGAGTAGCCTGTGGACTTCAGCACAACTATCAACATTGCTGTTCAAGATATTACAATTTATGTCCATTCCAAGTTGTAAATGCTAGTCTTTTTTTTCCAATAAAAGACCATTAACTTAAAGGTGGTGTTAAATGCTTTGTAAAGTTAAAATATATATATATAATTGAGATAATAAACCAAAAAAGCAGTAGGAAGGAAGTGTTTCTATGAATGACTTGCTGCTAAATTATAATGCACATGTATGCAATAAGTTATCCCCTATCTTTTCAAGATGGCAAGAACTGACCTCCTGTAACCCAAGACCTTTGCTATAAATAAATGAACTTGTGCTTGCCTTTCATATTACGACAATGTTAATTTAGTTGGTCTCAAAGTCGTGTAATGCTGACTCGTCAACTATCAGCACAGAAGTAACACCTCATTTCACTACAGTGGAGAGCTCTGAGCGTGCATGTCAATACTGGGGAAACATGTATAGGCTGCTTATGTTTTTTTGACAGGTTATAAAAACTAGTTGGAGAATTTAAACAGCATGGACTTCATAGATATCTGTGATTCTCAAACATGCCAAAAATGCATTTATCTACCCGCAGAAAGAAAACAAAAGGACATTTTACAATATGTATTTAAAAAACCAAACTAAGCCTTTTTGGAAACTGGGGCTATTATGTCTTGACTTCTCAAACACTTGCATGAATTTTGTGGGGTGGAGAAGAGGACTAGGGTTAATTTAAAAACAATCTTGTTACTTCTGCTTTGCATGCACTAGCAGTGCTTAGTCATTCCAGTTCTCTGAATCGGTGTTCTCTGATCCTTCAGCTTCTCCATGAATGAGTGGCAAAGCAGCTGTGTGCACTCTTCTTTGAAAGAAGAATGCTTCTTTTTNTTTTACTTTTTTTTTTTTTTTAAGCAGAGCCTCCGTGTGGAAGGCTTTTATGCTTTGGGAGGGAGGGACTATAGCATAATTATGGATTGTAAGTTTTTGTTTTAAAATGTAATGGGTTGCAAACCGTAATTGCTCGATTGCATTTGATTTTGGAGAGTTGATACCGTCTCTAGGAAGAGATGGCAAGTCTCCATTCATCCTGTCTAACTGAGGTGCATGTGTTAAGAACTTGGTTTGCTCAGTGAGGGGTCAAGAGACACCTCCAGAAGGCAATTGAGACTACCTGCCTTCAGTGATTTTTATTTTTTTTCCCTTGGGGGGTGGGGGGAGTTCTGGGTGACAAGGGACCCAGACACCTTAACCAAGTGCCTAAAAGTTAGATGGGCTGAATGTAGGCAATTTGTTGTAGAGGCTTACTACCGTGGCTGTGAATGCTGTCCTCAATGATGGGAATGTCTGACCACCATTTGAAAGTAGAGTCTTGCATAGCAGCTGCAAACTGCTACCTTAGCGGTGCTTGAGAACGGCTGCACTGATTCTGTAGACCAGCTTCTAAAGAGAACGTACTTGAGAGACAGGCAAGGGAGGAACAATGGTTGCAGCTCTGAACTAATTACTTCTGCCTGGGTGTGCAGAGATCTTGTCTAGTAGGTAAATGCTTCTTACCATCTATCTGTCATTCACTCATGGTTGGTAGGGTAGTTCACCTAAGAAACAGCTGCTTTTAGCTTACTCGGTGTGCTCTGTGCTTGCTAGCAGAGACCTCATCCTGCAAGAGGTTCTTGGCTTGATTAGAAATTGTCTGGCAGTGTGCAGTGTTGGTATGCCCTGTAACTGAATCTGCCTGGAGGTATCTAATTATTAACTGACTTCAGTACCACATCAACCTCGAGTAAATGTATCCTCTGTACAGGACTTAAGCTCTGTTCCCTTCTGCATAGTGAATAACTAGAAAAATGAAATGGTGTCATCAAGGTCTTTTTTTTTTTTTTTAATTTTTTTTTTTTTCCTGTGAGTGTGTGTGTGTGGCTTTGGCTTTTTCCAAATGTGAAAGTGTGGGCTGGATACACTTGGTGCATGGCTTAGAAACATGGGACTGGAAAGAACTTCCTGGGTCATCAGATCCAGTCCCCTGCTATTGCAGGCAACCGTGTCATATAATCCTTTTAATAAACTGATCAAGCTTAAACACCTGCTTGTAAGTGGCTTGTTTTCATGGAAGTTCTGTAACTCATGTTGCTCTCAACTGATGCAAATAATATATGAAATATGAAGTTAATCAAAAGGTCCTCCAGCTTAGCTTTAGGTTTATCATTACATTTATTTAACTGACTTTCTTGAACCTGTTATTATTTGCACAACACTCAGGAAAGTGTTGAGTCTTTACCCCTCTTGCTATGAATAAGAGTTGGTGTGCTTGCTTGTTTTTTTTAATGGAAAAGATGGATGTCTGGCTTGTTGAAACCTGTTAGATATGCTAATTGTCAAGGCAAGAAACAATTGAGTTACTTGTATTTGATACATAAATTTAAGGCTAGAGTATACATAACCATTTTTAAAACACATCAACTTGCAGTGTAGTTTTATATTTAATACTGAAATTGTACTGCTAAAGTTTAAACTGCTGTTAATCATATTCCTCTTCTGATCATAATGAAAAAATAAAGGGTAAGAAAATGCTTAACATAGATTATTCATTATCATGCTTATTTTATTAATAATTCAGGCATCAAAACATCTCCAGGTATGGGGCATTTGTTCTGTTTGCTGGGGTGGGCTGGAGTGAGGGGTGGGGAGGGTTACTGATGTAGAAAATTCTTAACCCCCAACCATTTGTCAGACTTGCACAGCCCCAGGAGCACAGACTTTATAAAAACTGCAAGAAAGGACCCTCTAATGCCTGAGATGCACGTGGGGGGGTGGGGCTGATCCGTGGGCCGTGGACAGTGCTGTGGCTGCCAGTCCCAGGGCACTGTGGAGCAGGGTGAGGCTGTGTCCTGGGCCCTGGATTGCAGCACGTGTGTGACATGAGTGCAGATTCTTGTTCCCTGATGACAACATCCTAGACTAAAACCACAGTCTTAGAAATACAAAAATTAATGCAGCTTTTCCCCTGCCATGAAACTAACTGGTACACTTGTTCTGCTGCAATCCAGTTAGGGTTTGGGTTGTCTTTATTTCATAGTTTTGTTTTGGGTTTTTTTGATTTGGTCAGTTTATTTTTTCATGGTGAGGGAGGTGTTTGGATTTTTGGGTTATGGTGTTTTATTGTTTGGGATTTTTTTCGGTTTACTAAGTGAAATCTGACATAGATAGGACTGTGGTAGAACCACAGCATGTTGTTCTGATACACAAACATACAGCTGTCAAGTGAACATAGGCAGTGAAGGCTGATGCCCTGGTTCTCCTGGCTGACATTTACAAAACCAAATATTTTATTTTCAACTAGAGTGGGTGGATCTTTAAAATCAGCAAGACAAACATACCAAGTTTTGGGGATTTTTTCCTAACAGCATTGTAATCACAAAATATTAACGATGTTGGGCTTTTTTAAAAATCCAAATACAAGATTGTGAAGTAGTGAATTACATGATGAATTGTGTAAAGAACTGGGGTTCCAAAGATTCTTGATGTTGGGTATAGAAACTTTACATGAAGGCTCAAGTACTTAGCAGATTTTGTATTTTCTAAGAACCCCTATCAGTGAGTATCCTAGCGTATTTGAAAGAGTTGGTAATTTCTTTAATAGTAATAAATTGGGTTGTGAATTGAAGTGAATAACTATCCCAATAAATGGCACACCTATTGATTAGGTAGACTCCAAGAAAACCTCCTACAGTCTAGCAGTAAATGAGCGTGTGGCTCTCTATCCAACTGATGACTGTAACCAGGAGCAGAGCACACTTCAGAGCACAGCACAGCCCTTTTGGCGCTCGAACTGTTAAACTCCAGTAGAAAAACCTACAAACACTTAATGCAAAAAGTAGTATAGTAGCATGGGGCTAAATTTCTCCCACATCCCTGTGTAGACCAGCACTGTGTACAAAGTTGAGAAACAAATTTGAGAGGCATGTCTCCCAGCATTACCACCAGTGACCCTCAAAAAGAGGTTGCAAGATGTCCTTTCCAGCATCCCTGTAGGTGAGCGACAAAGCTGGATCTGCCTGGCAGTGGGTACCACAGCCTCATTTGTGGTGTCTTCTTGTTTTGATCTTTCATAGAAATTTCATTGACTGGGAAATCTTGCACAGATTTCCTCTGAAGAGCTGCTTTCCTTTCATTTGCCTTAGAAGTCAGCATCCACAGAAATACTGAAAGAATTATTCATAGTTCAGCCTTTTTCTGACAAAAACAACTCCTAAAATAGTGGTTGAAATACTGTATGAAAACTGTTCTAATCATCTAAAAATTAATCAAAATTATTTCTGAGTATTATTTAGTTCTAGATCTCTAAATATGCTATATTTCAAAACCAGATTCTTCAACAAATGTCATTCTTGCCCCAAAATTTGCAGCATTTAAAATGAACACAATATTTGAATAGGGACCAACTGAATCAACTGAGAAATCCATAAAAAGGCATTAAAAAGTATTCCCCATTTTACTAGTTTGCAGTGGGATTGGCAGTAATAATGACAGTGTAGCAAGTATTCTGAAAAAGGGTATGGTGAAAGAAGTAAATGGAGAGAGAGTAAAAAGAATACCTGTGCATGGGACTGCTTTGTAGTCTTGTCCTGCTCAGTATTTGTTGTCCATAAGGTTATAAATATTTAATTGTGGGCTCCCTGGTTTTTTTAGCAGTGGTGCTGTTACTTGGTTTGTCCAGCTTTCCTGGCTCACCAGAGCTCCCTCGTGCTCCAAGCTAACGTCACATTTACCTGAAAATACACAACCTGGAAAAGCTGTCAGTCTGCTGCTGTTCAGAACTTGCCAAATGTGCTCTGCTTATTCTCAGCTTTTTAAAAAAATATGTTTAAAACAATAATTTCCTCCAGACATTCTGTTAGGAGACAAAATATGACCACAATTTCATAAAAGTTTTACTGACTATCTTCTGAAGAGAAATTTTAGCCCAGAGTATTTAGCTGTCTAGGAATCTCTGTGCAACATCAACAAAATTAGTTTCTCAAGTGTTTTGACATAAAATTTGATGGATATTTCCTACTAACTCATTTGTTTTTTAGATATTAATAAGTAAAAATTCCTACACAAATATACCAGATGCCCTGACAATCAGTGTGTATGATGCTGTCCACCTTACATAGCTGAATTAAAGACAAGTAGATTCAATAGCAAATTAAGTCAGTAAGTAAAACAGATCTTTAATATCAAAGAAGATATCTTGCCCTATGGTACAGTTACAAAAGCGTAACTAAAGTGTGAAAATAGCCTTGCTGATTTATCTTCCATGAAATTGATTTATAGAGGAAGGTAATTTCTTAAATAGCTCAGGTTATAATTTGTTTCTGTATTAAACACTCAAATGGAAAATACTATTGGAGAAAAAAACAACTTAAGTACTCAAAATTAAAAAGAAAAACCCAAACAAGGTTATTGAAAGTCAAGACTGGCCTATTGCAAATATGACTGCAAAACATCATGATACTTTCTTACCTCATTCTATACTGCCCTCAGCATCCTTCCATCAGTGTATTAAACATTTCATTGCAACTTTCCTTTCAATTGCAACATTCTGTCCATTCTCTAGTCACTACCCACTATCCAGCTCTTGCTCCAAAGTCAGAATACTACTTTCGTATGACACCTAGATGTCTAAATGCTTCACAAATATTCCATTCTTTTAAGGACACACAGTGGGTTTAGGACATGCTTTATCCTCACCAAACAAAAGGAGCTGAGGTTCACTGAAGTCCAAAGCAGTTTTTCCATGAGTTCAATCGGAGACATTTTCATTTGTCAGAATCATAATCGTGCCTTATGTGTGGTACAAAGACACCTTGTCAGTAAGAGCATCTTTCAAGTCTGAAAACCAGTCTAAGCCTCTGGGTCAGGCCGTTGTTGTCTAACGTTCTTGGAAGAAGCGACTACCTGCAGACAGCTGAGTCTGAGCAGTAAATCCCACCCCACACAGGGCTCCATGCAGAGACCAAGAGCTCTTGTTTTCCAGGGCAGCCGTGGCTGCATTGCCCAGCAGGTCAGCTTCCTTCTTGCAGCCCTCATATCACTCACTATGCATTGCCTTGTTTATGCAAAAGAAGTAGACACATCAACTATGCAGCACTTCTGTCACTGCACCACAGCAATTCGTGCCCAGAGCAGCAGCAAAGAGAACAAACAAGAAAACAGAATGATTTCATGCTAGGACCACAAAAAAGCGGGGCATTGGTGGTGGTGATGCTTTGTGAAAGGAGAGTAGGGCAATTAAGGTGGCAAACCCCCTCAATTGCAGCACTTGGTGCTTTCCAGAATAACCTTGTGCTTTCGTTGCTGTTTCAATCCTGTCATTTACTACCACAAAAGGGAAAGCAGAACTACGCCCCCAGCACAGGAAACTCGGTTGTGTGGCATCATGGTGACACCCCAGTGAGTCATCATCTGAGCTGCTGCCATTGGGTTCTGCACAGACCTCTGTGACCTCTTGAGGTAGCAGAGGAACAGCAAGCAAAACTCTTCTGCTTCCTCAGCCAGCCCAACATGAGGAGGGAGCGCTTTGCCCACAGATTTGCAGAGGCAAGGTGGACACAGGACTGTGGGATCAACTCAGGGCTCTGCAGCAGGTTGTGCTTTAATGGTCCTGAGCTTTTTCACCCATCCCCTGTAACCATGACCCCATACTTTCTGTCCTCTTCTGGTACTGCCTGCTCTCTTCCTCTCCATTTTATTCTCTACCTATGTCAGGCCCAGTTTATGCCTCTCAGACTTTTCTAGGTTTCCTTGTCCCACAGTCCTTGCTCATTTTTAATTTCTGCACTCATGGGCTAACCCCAATTGGGAACTCAGCCCCACCAGCCACTGGCTTGCTCCCCTCCCCAATGGGATGAGGGAGAGAATCAGAAGAATAAAAATGAGAAAATTCATAAGTTGAGATATAGAGAATTTGATCAGGAAAGATCATGCATGTGGTCAAATAAAGCAAAACAAGGAATTAATTCACTACTCCCCATGGGGAGACAGGTATTGAGCCATACCCTGGACTTTATTGCTGGGAATGATGCCATATGGTATGGAATATCATAGAATGATTTGGGTTGGAAGAGACTTAAAGGATCATCTAGTTCCAACCCCTTTTCCACTAGATTGGGTTGCTCAATGCCCCATTCAGCCTGGCCTTGAACCCTGCCAGGGATGGGGCATCCACAGTTTTTAGGCAGTTCCCTTTGAACAGTTGGAGTCAGCTCTCCTGGCTGTGTTCCCTCACAGTCTCTGCATCCTCAGCCTGCTTGCTGGTGGGCGGGGTGAGAGGCCGAAAAATCTTGATGTTGTGCAAGAACTGTTCAGTGATAGCTAAAACATCCCTTTGTTACCAATATTTTTTGTGTCACAAAGCTAAAACCAAGCACCACACGGGCAGCTGTGATGAAAATGAACTGTACCCCAGCCCCAACCAGTCCATCAGCCCATCTATTTCTCTCACTAATGAGGGCTGCCAATGTTACATCTTCTTCCAGATCTCCATTCCCACAAGTTTTGGTTCCAATGAGTTGATTTCTCACCAAACAACTTTATTCCCTGTGTTGCTAAGACAGGGTGATCACTCAGGTAAGGGCACAGATGAAAGTTTTCCTGTGCTCTGTTCAGGCCCCGGGTTGCAGATGTGGATCTGAGCCTTGCCTGACTTTCCTGACTTGCAGATAGATAACAGCACAGGCTGCCCCAAGCTGCAAGCTGGAGATATTTAGTCTAGGGTGAGGCAGCTGTTGAAAGTCTACCTTGGTCATGAGTGCTGGCTGTGAGGGTCCACTGCTCTGCCTCACCACTTTCCTGAAACACTGATTTTGTCTCAGAAGAGTTATTGCTTTTTTAAACATTGAGTGCACCACTCATATCTCCTGCACCACTCTCATACCTTCTTGCATTCAAGAAGAGCTCCATTTCTGAGCAGAATCATACTAGATGTAGGCTTAAGCAATCACTGCATCCACCGATATTCAGCCATCTTGAACCTAAAATGTGGCAGATTTATGAGACAGTCTTTGCACATAGGTTGTTCCCAGCAGAGAGCAATGCATTAAGTTCTGAACTTAGGGCTGTAATGTGGTGCAGAATAAGTCTGAGACAGGGAGCAAAGTGATACCAGGGACCAACACAGAGATCCCTCCCAGCCCTCTTTGCCTACCAACTCTCCTCTACCTTTGTCTTCCCATTTTACCTAGTCTCCCTCTCTTCTTGTATGTCATGACACACTTTACCTATTCTACAAAGCCCATCTCATTGAACCTAATTCTGTTAATAGGCAGCTTTAGATTAGGACATCAGTTACTGTTTGCTAAACTGCTGCAGGACTACCCATGCAGAAAAAGTACAAGAAGCTCTCAATTGCAGAAGTATGCCTGCACAAAATGTCACATAAGATTTGATTGCACTGATATTAAATTTTTGTGGTAGTTTGAAGTATTATGAAGCAATATTTATAGTAATGTTATTTTAGTACTCTGTACTTAAACACATTAGACCTGATTCCATACAGTAGGTAGTTCCTATTTGGGGTAAAATACCTTCCTTCTCTGATGTGGCAAAAAACTTTTTCACAGCAAACCCGTTGCCNTATAGCTAGGTACATTTTTCAGGCTTTTGCAGTACTTTGCTTGCTATGAAATAATGGAATGTAATTTAGTGTTTCACTTTTTAATAGGATAAGGAAGAATTCAGATTCTTGTTCACAATTAATGTCCACCACATGCAAGCTATTTCACACTGCCAGTCAAATGATGTTATTAGTTCAAGGATGAAATATGAAGCTATCTGTTTGCAGATTGTTAATTACTAGAACAATACTGAACCTCACATAAAGCTTTAGTTCCTAAGATACCCAGAGGTCATACAATCTACTTGTATAGCAATGTAGGTATTTCTAGTGATTTACAACATGCCAGGTATTGTCTTGACCAAATTCTTGATTGAATTAATATGAACAGTTAATATAATAACAATTGGAACCAGCATTAGGTCACACAGCTGAATTGGTGAGAAAATGGAACCATTATTTTAGGGCTGTTGCTGGCTGCACACTGTTGACTGCTAGTTTGGGAATTTATTTCATCTCTTCTGTTTTACTCTATTAGATTGGCAAAGTCCTCTTACCTGCAGATTTTCTAACGAATTTGGTATACTTCCTGCTGAGTCAATAGGTAGCTGTTAAATATTTCAGTCTGGGATTTGACCCATTTTTCAAATTCATCACCTTCCAGCAAATTTTATCTCAATTTTATGTTTTCCAAATAAGAAAACTCTGTCACTCTCTTCAGCACAAACCAGTGAAAGCACCACTCAGTGATCATTTTGTTCTGTTCTTGCACTGAGAGCTTAGTGCCTGTGAACTTTGGCAATTAGGCATGATTAGCTGAACAAGGCAGATTCATCATTAGTTCATAATTTCTTTGATTCTGGCAATCTAGGTCAGACAAAGTTCTATAAATTGAGGCTTTGGGTTTAACTTAAATTTTTATTACGCCCCCTATAAAAAGAGAAGAAAGGGTTAAAAGGTATTACTGATATAAACAAAGGTAAAAAAGCCTGAGTGATGGACTTAGGGAGGAATAAAAGATGAGTGTGTTTGGCAAAGCACTTACACAGAAGAACTGCTAAGGATGATGAGAGATTTCTGTAGAGCCAGCTCTGGGAGAATCCCTGCAGAGAATAGAGGCAAGTGGGGGCAGAAGTGTGTGAGGGAAGATCTAAAATAGATTTTAAAAAAAGTGAAACATGCAAATGGCTTTGGGAATGCAACCTACTACAAAAGATAAGCAGCCCTGCTGCAGAGGCAAAGCTGCCACAGCCTGCATTAAGCTGAGCAAGGGTTTAGGGAACATTGACTTGGGAGGAGTGGGATGCAATCCTTTGTGTTTCCAGTTCCAGCCATGACTAGGGATGGTTTGGCTTTCTGCCTAGTCTTCAAAGCTGACTCTCTCCTGTGCTGCAATCCATGTTTCCAAGCTGGCTACTGTGCTTCAGTTTTCTCTATATCCACTTATTGCCCACATGCAATTCTCCTCCATTTTTAAAATGCAGACAATTTAGGACCAAAACCTTACAAGGGATTAAGCTTGAATATGAGCTTGCTGATTGATAACTGTCAGCTGAGAGCTTAAAACATATATGGAAGCGTTATGAGTGGTTTAAAAGACAGAACTATCTTTCTAGTTCCTTTTTTAACCTCTAGACCTATTTTTCTATTTCACCCCACCGGTTTTAAAACTAGTGAAACAGAGACTACAAAGAAGATGTAGCAGGTTGCAAATTAACACTTAGTGGCAAAATCAAATGCAAGCATTTTCCTCACTTTGAATGGTTTAGGAAATAGTCTAGAGAAAAGAATACAGAGCAGAAACAACCAGCCCAAGTTCATTGGTTCAGGTGTGACTTGCAAGTTGAGTTACTGCCAGCAAATGTCTGCTTTCAGTCTGCAGAAGAGACCTCCTTGTAATGTTACCCTACCTATGGTTGCCAATTTCACTTTCCCAGGTGTTGCTATGGCAGGGGACCTACCTTTTCCCAGTCTGGCGGTACTCCAGCTGCTAAAGAAATGTCCTCGTGTTCAGCAGGCTGAGGACGCACAGCAGTGACTTTTAACGACATGGCTCTGCAGGCCACCCTGCCAACAGAGCCCAAGGCTCCATGTGTGGCAGTGGTGACCAGGGGCTGCTCGAGCAGCAAGGTTTGGCCCAGTGTCCTCATCGTCACCGTTTGTGGAGGGGCAGGGACACACTGCTGTGGTGACACACATGCTGGCCTGCTGGAGACTCGGGCTCAGGTACCTGCTGGGTGCCAGTCACTTCCTGGGCAGGTTTTGCAGCCTGTGCCAAGCACTTTGCTGCTCCCATCAGCAAAGGCAGCTGATGAGCCCAGCCTAAACCAGCTGCAAGAGCCCCACACAATGCTCTGGCTGCTGGGAATTACTTCCTCGAAGTCCATTCTGGCTGCTCCACAGGACTGAGCTGGAAAAAAGGATTTATTGTTATTGTTGATATAATTATTCAAGTAAACAGGCTGGTGTGAGGTCCCCACACTGCTTTTGTTGTCCTTCACAAGGAAGTCAGCCATGGAGCTGGTTCCTTTCTGCCCAGCCACAACTTCCCTGTGCCCACAGGAGCCGAGCAGCCGCTGGGCCGGATCCTGTGGGCATCTGATTGCTGCCCTGAGCCCTGCACTCACAGCTCACTGGCCCATGGCAACCACCTGGCCCAGGGAAATGTGACAGGATATTTGCATGCTGGCAGGCAGAAAGGGCTGGAGGAACCCGGTCTCTGCTCAGCAGCTCTCAGTGCTGCTGCCCGGGATATAAACACAGGGAAGGAAACATCTTGCGACTGGATGCTGGCTGTACTCAGCTTTGTGAATGAAATATTGGCAGGTGAACCATAAAAAACAATTAGCAAATTCAGGGCTACACTTTATTAGTGGCCTCTCTCTTGTTAATCAAATGAAACACTTATATCTCCTTCTGATCCTCAAATACAGTATATTTGATATTCATGTGCAGAGGAAATTTTACACCTTTAAACCTCCCCATCCCCCAGCTATTTATACTCTGTCAGTCATGCGGTTCCTGTTTTTTTCCTTTCTGGATCAATATGAACATCTTTAGTACTTTTATGATTGGTCTCTTTAAAAATTATCAGGAAAACAAATGCCAGAAAAGAATGGTCATTTAAATCAAGGGATAATTCTAGAAGGACAAATGGGTAGGAGGGTCCCAGGGTAAACCTACCTTGGAAATGAAAGTTTTTCTGGCATCAGAAAAGCACAGCTCTGGAGCCAACTCTGTCTGAATAGCCATGGGAAAAGAAATGGCTAATTTTTGTTCAAGCCTTACTAAATGGAATAGACTATGTGGTGACCTGGATGCAAACACCAAAACCAAGCCTATGTCTCATTTCCATTATGGCACTTGAAGAGAGGTTAAATAGACAGGACTCTCTATTGTAGTATATTTCAATAAGAGTTTTACGGCAAAATCGTTGTTTTTCCTTTGTCCAACTAGTCTCCCTTTCCTAGTGGAAAAGTTGTCTCATTTTCTTGGCTTGAATTTGGCTGTAGATTTTAAGTATTCTGTAACAATTACGGATCATGTTCATTATGCCCACAGCAAACTAAGCAGAAGATGAGCTTTCAGTCAAATCCATCACACTCTGGCTGTCTTATGCAGCTCCCTTTCTTTTTTGTTTGTTTGTTTGTTTGTTTGTTTTTTTCCCAGTTAAAAAACCCTTAGTGTTTTGCAGTGATGTTATTAGGGAACTGCCTGCCTGCATATAAACAGCATTGTCACATTATATCCATATGTCCAAGTGATTAACTCAGCTTCTGCCTGTCTTCATTTTGTCTTTTTTTAGATAACTAACAGAGTTTCTTAAGTGTGTACTCTGGTCAGTGAGCTCAAGAGCTAATGCTCAAAGAGGAGGACTTACTGGGAAATAAAAAGAAGAGCTCAAAAGGATTTATGACCCCCTGTCTGATGAGGCTGAAGGCTGATCTGAGGCAATAGTGACAGGTATGCTATTATCACATGCCAAATATTTGATTTTTTGCTGGAACAAGTTAGATAGTGACAGTTGACTTCCCCCAAGGCAAGTGGCCTCTTATGGATGTTATCTTCCCTGTCAGGCTTGTTGGATGTCTTGAAGGACAAGCTGAGACCTAATTGGGAGCTGGATAACAAAAAGATCATGCATAGGGATGAGCCCTGGGCTGTGGGTAGGTGGGATAAGCAAACCTGGTGTTACAAGTTCCAAGCTGTATCTGTTATGGGGTAATTAGAAGATTTCAGTCTTCAGGGGTGTACAAACTCTGTTATCCAAACAGTAATTGCCTGAATTATTCACGATCCATTAAAAAAGATAAGGAAATTAAACATAAGATATATGCACATAAATCATGGTGGGTGAGATCTTCCCAGTACCTGCTGTGGTCAAGAATGAAACCCAGCTTCCATTACGATCTCCTTTTCTCACCCCTTTCTAATTTAGAAAATAAAATTGAAAGAGAAACGTGGATTTTGGAACAAATATATCCAAGATTAATATTATGGAGGAATTTGACTATCACTTTTATGCCTCCACCAATAAAAAGCCCCACGGTTTTTTCCCTTTAAAAGGGAAAATTAACAAGGAAATTAAATGCTAAGTGTTCAAGTGGACAAGTTCCAGGTTATATCCAAGAGAAGTTTCTAATCACCTTATTGTGCAACACTAGGGTTAATACAAAGTAATATAAAATATTTTCTCTAGTTTAACTCATACCTTCCAGAGTATCCAGGGACCAGGTTTTCAAAGTCAGTAATATCTCAGTTGAAAAGAGAACAGAAATTGCAGAATGGCAAGTATTTCTGAAAAAATTCCGGCCTCTTTTCAACGCAGTGCTATTCCATAAATCCAGTGCCTACTTGGATGATGTTAGAGGATGCAAGCTCACAGGCCAAATAAACTTTAAAAATATACTGTGCAATAATCTCCTCATAGTGAAATGCAAGTGTCTAACAAGTATCTTGTTGCTATTAAGAAATTGATAAATTAAGAGAAACAACTCTAATTGGGTGCTATAAAAGTGGTCTTAGCATCAAGAAGGCTCAGGATCTGGGGTTTGGCTCAGGTCCTAAAGACAGTTTAAAAAGCTCTGTGGATGACTTAGTCAATTCCTAGACATCAGCAGTATTTGTAGGCAACAAGATTGGTGGATTCAATGTATGTACATATTTTATGATATGGAAATATTGCAAAATCATTTTACGTGGCTTGATCCGCATGGCTGTGAAGATACCTTCATGGATGGCTGAGTGGGTGCACCCTTTCTGACCCAGTGAAATAGTGGAGGTGTTCACTAGTGTTTGGATTAGCTCTTACAAATACTGTATCCCCTCAACTATAATTTATGTTAACAGCTGATGTGAACACTGAGTACTTGGAACTGCACTGATGAGGTCGATGTTACCAGGTGCACTGCAATCCTATGAGGTGCTGAGAGATTTCTAATGAAGTCAGAGAGAAGGAGACTGTCAGCCTCTGGCTGGCTTGAGGCTTTGCAGAACACGAATTAGGTCCTATCTGCTTCTCTGAACTTTTTTCTGGGAATGTTCACTCTTTTGTGCTGGCTAGTTATTGCTCTGCTTTATTACAGCTTATGACAAACTAACAGAGTAATAAGAGTCAGGTTTTTTTATAATCATATTGGAGTAGTGATTTAACAGGACATCATGTTTTTTCTGGGGAGAATTTACAAAGCTTGTTTTAGTCATTTGGAATGAAAACACACAAAGCAGTGCAGTCCCATTACCCAGTTAAAGATCATTGGAACAAATACAAAACCTCATATGTAATAGAGTTGGACGGCTTATTTATTTAGAATAAAATACTGAAGAATTGCTCCAATTAGACTGATGTTTGTCCAGACCATCTTTGTGGGACTTGAAAAGCAATTACTGTGCTCTTCTTATCTCGATTTTTCTTGCTATTCTTTTCTGGATTTTTCTTGCTCTCCTCACACTTTCTTAATCTCCTGGCTTGCTTGTTCATGGCTACTGCAAGCCATGCAGTTTAAGAAAAGCCCTACAACTTGGGCTGTTGTGTTGTTTACTATGCCTATGTATTCAAACAAAAAGGAAAAATAGGCAGTACTTGAAGATAGACAGAGTCTGTTGATATGGCCATAGAGGTCTTTCTGAGGACCTGGAAACCTGTCAGATGAGGCATGGGAAACAGGAGGGCACACAGTTTTTTCTCCACACTTTATTCACAGAGAAAACATCAGGTTTTGACCTCCCTCTGTGTCTGGCAATCTCCTGGACATGAACATTGTGTGCATGACCACAGAAGGAAAAGATGGCATGCTCTTGAATCTTAAGAAGATAACAGTTCACAGAGATGCTGTCCTCCTGTCTAGTCCTTAGTGTGCAGACCTGGTTCTTGGTGCCTCTCCCACATTCCCCCTCTCTGCAGCACTTGCTTCTGCTGCTGGCTTCCTGGCATGCAGTTGTACTGCAGCTGCAGTGGAGGTCCTTGCTCTGCTTCCCAGTGTGGATTTAAGATTTCTGTCCTGCAGTAAAAGCCATCCTAGGAGTTTTCTGGAAGTTGCACAAACTCAGGGACTGGTAGAGTTCATCAGGAGAGGACATGAGCCTGGAAGGTGGCCCCCAGGTGCTTCATCCCTCAGGATCTGTCCATTCCCATGTAAATCATACGAGGGTTTAGGTTTAATTTTGCTTTCTTTACATAAAGTTTACTTAAACATAAGACTTACAGCTAATTACCTCTTTCTGCTTTGCAGCATATAGGATGAACATAACTTGTTCCCTAAAACATTGAATGATGTTCAGGAGGGTTGCAAAGGCTCATGACCTGTTCAAATTATAACTGTAAACCTCCTGAGAATCCTGGTAATATTTTTACCAGTCATCCTTCTTCCAGCTAGTGAAAAAACCCTGTATCACCCTATGTCTGCACACATAGCACTAGAATGATTCATCACGCTTCCCTTCTTTCTCAGAAGCTGCCTGCACAGCCATGTGGTCCTCATATGTCCTTTTGCAAAGCTGAACTGGGCATCTTTTCAGAATTACAGAGAAAAATGTTCACACCATAATCACAAGATGGAAGGAGCCTTGGGGTTTTTTGCAGGCATTTGGATATATGCATTTGTTTGCTACAAGCTATTTCCAGCTTCAGTGGTGGATATAGTAGTCACAAAAGGGTTAATGGCTTCTCTGCAGTTGCTAGGTAATGCTGTCTTATCATTGGGACCACTTACTAGTTAGTGACAGTCTTTCTGATGATGTAATGCTTAAATAGTCATTGTGGAGTGCATTAAATTGCATTTTTATATTTCTTGTTTCCTTTAGAAAGCTAGGAAATGAAACATAAAATGATATTATGGCTGCATGGATAAATCAACCAAAAGCCAGAAAATACAGGAGCTGAACATTAGTCCAAGGAGACATCTTCAGCTCTGAGAGAGGGAGCTCTTTCGTTAATGTATTGTAGTACAGCTTCTGTTTAAAAGTATCGTTCCTTCATAGTTCTTGAACCAAAGTAGATTGAAATTATGAATCCACATGATGGGTCACTTCATTACTAAGCATGGAGATATCAATCAGGCTTTATTACAGTTTAAAAAAATCTTTGTGTGCTTTATTTATTTTTTTCCTATTCCTGTTTAATTCAGCAATTAGAGTGACTCTTATAAAACAACAAGCACTGTTGGGATTCAGATTGCTTTTGGACACAGACCAAACTTTTCAAACCCACATGCAGATCAAGGTGCAGCCAGAACTCATGCAGTCAGGTCAGTTCAGAGGTGCATTCTTTGGGTATCAGATCTGAAGTAATTGCTAATTTGCTTCTAGGTAACAGGAAAACACATTAAAGTGAATAGAACTATTCGATAAACATTTAATTCTCATTTCTATTCATTTCACTCAGCCAAGTGGTCCAACTCCATGTCCCTCCTTTCCTAGACTGGGAAATACTGCAGGAAGGAGCTGAGTCTCAGCGGGGTTTTACACCTTTAAAATCCTCAGAGCCTGAGAGCCCTTGACCCTGGCTGTGGCAGACCCCACCTGTGCTTGCCCTCAGCCTCCTGGGACCCCTTCCTCCATTCCCTGCTCTTCCCCGCTCCCTGTGGACCAGGGATGCTTTGTTGATATCTTTCACAAGGCAACACAACCCCAACCAAGGCTGCTTTAAAGTGAGCACAGTGCAGGCTCAGCTAGCAGTCCCAGACCAGCATTCCAATTCTTCCTCCACATGGCCTTTTCTTTTTCTCCATGAAAAAGAAATAGTATTGGGCGTCTGGGGACTTGGGGCAATTATGGTGTCTGACTATCTTTTCATGCAAGCAAGGCAAAACCACTTGTGGATGCTATTCCTGAGGCAGGACCTTACTCTAGATTAGATAGCAGTCACATCATGGAGAAGCTGGTATTTACGTAGCTGGCACCAAACGATGGAGAAAAAAAGGTACAGTTAAACACCAGGTTCTTTTTTTTCATCTCTTTGCATTATCATTTGTGAACTTTTTGGTGACTAGGAGAAACTGCATGCTCACTCAAACCTATATAAATGTGCTGAACTCAGTCCAGATGCTGCTGAGAGGGGCTGTCTTAGCCAGCAACAGTGGCAAACCCAGAATCTTTGTACTTCCCATTTGTCAAATTAAAAGGTCCTATTTCAGGCTTTCCCTTATGTATACTCCTACAGTGGACACATGAAAGGAGACCAATTGCTCCCTGACTGAGATATGTGTGGGACTCAGTGTCAGGAGAGAACAAGAAATCTGCAGGCTTCAGCACCCAGCTTTTGAATGCTGCTGACAAAACAAGCAGGAATAAAATATGCATGCTGAAAAGAAAAGGGAAACAATTGTTTCCTTACATGAGCCTTTCTCTGGGATCTAGGACATGCAGTCTTAATAATGGTGGACACGACACAGAAAACAATACACAGAGTGAGATCATTCTTGTAGTCAGGTTCAGTACAGGCATTATTTAAGAGGACTGCAGAGTACAGAGATTGTTTGCAAGGCAAGTCTCTCCTATGACAGGTCATTCAAATGCTCATGGCAAGTGCACTTACTGCTGATATGACAAAGTGGTAGCAGGAAAATAACTGACTACTGACTGTGAACCACTTTAGATAGAAAGATTTTATTATGCTGAGTTTTAGCCCATATGTAGGTAGCTATAATAAGTAGGATGAAGTATCTCCATAGCTGGAATGGGATTACCAGTCACATTTTATTCCATTTGACTAGATAGGAGATTTCATCCTACTCACTTGTTTGTCTCATCTCAGAAAATATAATCCTCTAATACAAATACCTGATACAAAGCATCATCCCAGCTGAAGGAGCAGAACTGTTTTGGAGTTGTCCTGTTTTGCACTTGTGTTTCTCCCCACACAGAGCAGTAGATGCCTGTTGCAATGCTGAATGTATGCATGGAGGGCTGACCGATGTGTTTGTGAGGTGAACTCTGGTGTACTGATTTGCTCATTTCCCCATTTCTGAATCCTTCATTAACAGTGGTGCCATGTCTGATACATGAGAAGCATTTGTGAGAGTTACAGAAACATTAAAGGCTTTAAGGGAAGAAGGTTTAGCTCCACAAGCCAAGACCATCAGAGATAATCCCAGATGATAATTCTCTCACTGTTTCCCACATAAGTAATAAAATCACAACAGAGGGTGAAACAGGATGGTAAGTGCTTACACTACATTACTACTGAAACTGAGCTATCCTCTTGGTACTCTTTGCAAATACCTTTCAGTTTAAGGATCAGTGCTCTCTGCAGTCATCAGTTACACTGATCTACACTCATAACCATGCTGTCAGCTTCCTGCCTGTGATGCCAGCAATTCTTGCTGCCCTGCCATCCAGAGAAACACCACAGCATGCCAGTAGTCCTCCTGTCCTCTTCCAAGTATAAACCTTGTCAAAGTGTTGCCCAGAATTTACCTGGTCCATAATGCATCTAATTACAGGTAACTATAGCCACCTGAATCAGTACCTGGGGTAGTTCTGGTAGAGCTGCTCACAGAGAGCAGTGTTTCTTCTTCAGTTTCCTTTGGAAGAGGCAGAACGTTGTCCTCATTCATTGGCTTTGTTGCAGCAGATGTGGACTTTGCTTTAGATAACGTGAGAAAAACACAGATCAAAACCAAATAGTAGAATAAACATATATTTCCAGTCTCCATTTTTCTAGGTGGATCTGAGCCTAGATCAGTGTCTGTCCAAAATGTTTCCCAACACTTTGTGGCTTCTGCATGGATCCACGAATCTTCCCCTTTCTTGTTATCATTTTCTTTGACTATGGCTTATTCTTCAAGTGACAAGATTTTAGCTAACATAAAAGTCTTCTCCAAAGCTTTCCTTTTGTCCGTACTTGCACTTTGCCAGGTTGATGAGTTCTAGCAGCAACATGTGGCTTCTATGTTCAGCTACTGCCAGTTTCCAGCCTCTGCTGTGACCAAAATATCTGTGTGGCTTTACCTCCCAGGCAGCCCTTGTAGGGCCCCAGCACCCCTGTGGGGTGTATGGCCCTACCCACACCTGTGACCCAGAGACAGCCGTGGCTCTGGGCACAAAGGGGAGACTGAGGGCCCTGTGGGGAGCTCTGCTCCATCTTCCTTCACCTTACACCACCCAGGCCTAATCCTAGACTGCGAATGTCTGTTTTCTCCTCCACCCAAGTACTCTCAAGGTAGCTTTGTCTGCAGGATTGGGCTTCTTACAAGTTATTTCCATTCTGTGCATATGCCGGGTCATTCTCATCAAACGGCTGCGGAGTTTTGTTCATGCCTGTACCCTCCTCAATAAATCTGCAATTTGGGAAGCAGATTTCATTTTGCTGATTTTTTTCTGACTATTTATTATGCTGGATTTCTAAGGTACTTACACTTGGCTCGGTGATTCCTCAAAAAGGGAATGCTGCCTGTTGTAGTTAACCCTGTACAATGTCTAATGAATAATTAAATAGCATGTTGTCTGTAGTTCAGCTTTGTCAGTTTGGTCAGTCGATTGCTGGTTTGCTGCTTCTATCAAACAAAAACCTTGCTGTGAAGCTTGTTTAAAATTCAGCATTTGCTAATTAGCATTGTTTCGAATGTAATTCTAAGTGCCACTTCTTCAGGCAATTCAAGAGAGCAATGTAGAACTTCAGTGTCTCTATGGAGACCATCTATAATTTCAAAGACAGAAACAACAGTTTAATGCCTTGTAATACTTAAAAAAATCACCAGTAGCTCTTTCCAAAATACCCCCAAAATACCAATAAAGAAAGGATGGGGCCCTGCTAATATACAAAGCCAATTTGTTGAAGATCACTGAATTGTCATAGAGAGGATTCAGTGAAACTAGTTGAGGGCTAAGTTAAAACACCAGGATTAGTCTCAGGGGGGTAAATTAAATACTGAATAAATATTTAAAATGCAAAAGACCAAATCGTTAGGCACATGTGCCAGCTGTAGGAAGGCAAAACCATTTTGTTAGATTCACGTACAGAAACACCAAAAAATGAATTCAACAGCCCTGCTAACCATCTGGCTCACAGGACCACAAGCCACAACTGATCTCGATTTCCAGGGCAGAAGTGAAGAGGGTTAGATCACCCACACTGGGCATCTTGTCTCCAGCAATGCCTTATAACCAGTACCTCAGAGAAAGCAGCACTGGGATGACACAAAGGCAAGGTCTCCTGTGAATAACCAATGACCACACAGGCAAGCTCTCCTGGATGAGCAATGCAAGATTTGTGTACAAAGCTGTGCCTCCTCCTGAACAGAATATTACAGCTGGTCAAAACTCAGGGCTGAAACTGGTGGAGCTGCAGCCTGCCAGGGAGATGAGATTTGGCTGCCTGCAGCAGAGCATCAGGATAAATGCAGCTCCTGGAGCTCCTCAGGCTTGCAAAGAGGTCACTGCCTCCTTGGAAACTCTCACATCATTGACAGAGAACAGTGTTGGGTATGATATGGGAAAAATATCAAAATAAAGGTGAAAGCAGATGGGGCAGGAGAAAAGGTACCAGCAGCTGTGAAAGAGCCCAGTTCCAGTCCAGACCCATGCTTTGCACTGGGCAACTTCAGGAAGCTTCCTCATCTGATGGCATGTCAGGGCAGCAGGAAGGGTGGGAAAGGGAAACTAGGAAAGGAGGAAGAGACAGGGAGAGAGCCTGGGTGGGGAGCAAAGCCCTTCTCAAATTTGGTTGACACACCAGGTATGAGGAGGGATAAGCCCTATCCCACAATCAGTGGGGAAACACAGCACCTTGAAAGGCCCAGCTCTGTGTCAGGCAGACTTTGGGCAAAAAATCTTTGTGCCCTGAATTTCACAGGTGAAACAGAGTATGATGAGTACAAATCTCACCATGCAGCCTTGTGAGAAGATGTAGGAATAAAGGTATGCTACTCCGCCTGAAAAGAGCCAGCAGAAGTTAAAGAAAACATCTAAAACGGAGGTCCTTTTTTGCTTAAAGGTCCATACCTATTTCAAGGTTTCCTTGAAAACTTCTGCTCTCCTGGTGTGAAATATCTTAAAATAAATAATGCTATCTTCTCCAATGGTGCGTTATAATCAGAGTAGGAGTTCTGAAAAAAACAAGCAGAAATATGTGGTGTAATTTCTAGCTGAGCTAAAATTACTGATCAGAGATCAGTTTTCTTGCATTCTTAGAGACATTTTAATATAATAGGATTTCTTATTGTACCTAGTTAGATCACAGGAAAGATTTACTACTCAAAATTGTAAAGGAATATATTTTAACATATTCATTGTCTTATTTCCATTGCCCCTTTGGCAATAATGTTCATTATTGTCTATAAAAATAGACATTTAATGAGATGTTTACGTCATTTAATTAAAGTCTAATATTTTTTGCCTGGAGTACTGTATCCGCTTAGTCTTTTTTTCTACATTAGATACAAATTACCTACATAACTCGATATTAATAGTGAACAGGGATTTTGTTTTTTAATACAAATAATTCTATTTTTTCCTTATTATTCACTCACTGTTCCAGCTGATGCCAACTCAATGCACTTCATGTTTCACATGCAGCAGTATTTTTCTAGAAGAAACAAATGCTTTTTCCACACCAGCTCTAGTTTTTAGGTAGCTTATGGGATTTTTTTGTCTTGTGACATCTTCATTTGGTGCACTGAGGTATAAGCAGATATAGGATGAAAGGAATGTTTTGGTAAGGGCAGATTAAGTCTTGGCATATAGAATCACAGAATCATAGACTGGCTTAGGTTTCAAGAGACCTAAAAATCCTCTCGATTTCTGCTGTGGGCAGAAAAACCTTTCATTAGACCAGGTTGCTCAAGAGCCTCATCCAGCCTGGTGGCTCACTCCACTGCTGTCTGTGCCAGCTTGATGTTCATCTCTCTCATTTTTGTTTCTTCTTTCACCTTTATCTTTTTGCTGTCCCAATGCACACTCTTGCTATATGTGACCAGTTATCAGAGCCTTCAGCATTCATGTTGAAATACTTTCCTCATGGACGTTGCTCCCTTACCCTGAGGTCCTGCTCCCTCCAGGTGGTAGGAGCTGGTTCAGCCACAGAGCTGTGCACGCTGCAGGTGTCCAGTGTCTGCACAAGCACACAAAGGAGGCTGTTCTGCAATCAAATGTCTGCTCCAGCACATCCAGGTTAAACCACTGGTCCATGCTGCAAACCACAGGTTTGAGTCTTGCATCACAGCTGTGAGCTGAAGGAGGTGAATAGCTGGAAGCCCCACATCCACAAAGCAAGCAGTGTATCAGGACAGAGCTGGTCATGCCAAGCCAAACAGCAGGAGAGCTGGATCAAGCCAGCTGTACTTTGCCCAGAGGCTTACCCTCAGACATCATCCTTTTTAATCAGCCAACATTTGCCTGAACTTATGCCTCATCAACACAGCCATATTTCTGTTGAACTTTTTTCTTTTCTGGTGGATCAGCATTACTTGACTAGGAAAAAAAATAGAATAAATACCCCATTAAAAATGCTACCTCCTTTCACTCCCAGCTCCACTGAGAGAATGTTTCATGGATCCACACAGCTGGAATCAGCTGGACTTTTTACCACTAAGGCATCCTGCCTGGAGCCAAAGAGGCCCCACCTCTCTAATCAGATGTATAACCATTTGAAAACAAAAAAAATAGGGCTTCCCCCTCATTCCACTTTCTTTCTGTTCGCTGGCATAAATAGATACATGAGGTATCTCAAGAGTCCGTGTGATGCCTTCTGACCCACTGGATTGCACTTCAGATTTCTGCTTCAGTCCTCTCTTTTAACATCACGTCTCTTCCACTTCAGACTATGTCAGCTATTACTGTGTTAAGAATATTAGAAATGTTTATAAAACTGTAGTAAATTAAAACCTACCATTTCTTATGTGTCTCTTCTTCCTTTCCAATGACATTGTTGGGTCAATATATCATAAAAAATACCTCACTAGAGTGATGTATGGCACTAATCTATCATGTGAGCACTATCTTTTTTGTGATATATTAGAACAATGCATCCTTAAAACATCATTCATGTAGATATATATTACTCAGCTACCGACTGGCTAGCAGCAATACATATATATATGGGAATTAGATGAGTTTAATGTATTAAATCAAAAGTGCATGGATTTGAATCTAAAATAATATCCAAATTCTGTTAAGAATGGTGTTAGGTCATGTATTAATAGCTATAATGAGAGATGCCACAAGACATTTCAATTAAATAAAAAAACAAATGCTGTTTTAATGAAATGGTGGAAGCTGCCCTTCTGCCACCCACATTGTTTTCCTGTTTCAGAATGGGCCAGAAAGGAAAGTAAAAGATATAGGGAAATAGTCCAAAGGCATCATTGCCTCCCACAGCTTTGATGGAAAATGGGAAAAACAAGAAAAGCAAATTAAAACATTTAAATAGAGAAAAGCAGTACATTTCTTTTAGGATTTGCTGACAGCTTTGGGTCTTTCTTATATGCCTGACTTTAAAGGTTAAACAGGGTCTCTGATCTTTATTAAACTGAAGTGAGGTGGATAATGAGTGTGGGCACTAATAAAAAGAATGAAAGGGAAACATGATGTATGTGATTCATTAGTGTCTATCAAATTATGTGATTTTGTCCTGAAATATTTGTTGAATTCCCACTATTTCTCTAGAATGATTTTCTTTGCCCAAATTAAAATATGGGGTCACATTTGTTGAGGGAAAACTGAACTGACAGAGCCCTTTCCAGACTATTTCCACTTATGCCAGAACATGATGAACCTGCTGTTTCTCAATGTTGTTTGTTCTTTCTGCCCCCTCATCTTTTGGGAGTATTCAGGAAACAGGGGGTTAGGAAAAGGGCATTGCATTATTTTGTAGGAGTCCTCTTTGCCTCCACGTGCAAGATAAAGCAGAAGCTGTGTTATGAACCTCTGTATGCTCTGGTTCCATTGCGGGATGGTTTTGGTTTTGTAGGAATTCTCAATGACCTGAAAGCTAACTTTTTTTTTAATCATCTGCTTTTCATTTTGCAGGGTAAGAATATTCTACATGGTTAGTAATTTTATTTCATAACCCACCTTTGAACCATAGAAAAATTAACTAATTTTTCAGAAGCTTATTACAGCAAAGCATAGCAACTCTTTCATCCAAACTCAAGGAGCATATAGCTGTCCAAGCTGGAATTTCAGTTAGTAAGCTCCCTCAGTGTCTTCCTAGAATTTAAACCATATTTACCTTCCAGAACTTCCAATGGTCCTCTACATTTGTTAACCATTTTAGTCAGTCTGATTTGTTGTATTATCACATTACTAGCATAACCAAATTTTCACTGCCCACTGTCATAGCTCAATAGATTCATCTCAGTAATATAAAATATCACAAAATCATAGAATAATTTGGGTTGGAAAAGACCTCCAAGATCATCAAGTCCAACCATTAACTCAGTTCTACTAAGTCCACCATTAAACCATGTCCCTAAGTGCCACATTCAGGTGTCTTTTAAATAACTCTAGGGATGGTGACTCCATCAGTTCTCTGGGCAGCCTGTTCCAATGCTTGATAGCCCTTCCAGTGAGGAAATTACGTGGACAGGGTTTGGAAGGGATAATCCAAACTCCAGAGTAATCCCTACAGTGCAGATGTACCATGATCTGCAGAATGAGAAAGCTACATACTAATGTCAGACTGAAATCATGATACGTTGTGGTTCAGCAATGAAACCACAAATTATTCAGCTCAGTTAGCAGGAGAGAGAGGAGTGAGGAGCAGCAGGTTCAGCACCATGAGGAAACCACTTGGTAGCATTTTCTAATGATGGGGGAGGAAGAGAGTGTGTTTCCAATGCCTAAGGCATCATTTTCCACACAAAGACCTTTCCCAGTGTACCAGCTTGAGTACATCCTGCACTCCACCAAAGCATTCCACATTGCCAGGCATTGGGTCATCATACACCCTATACCTTCCAGTAATTAATTTCCCTTTCCATGGAAAGACTATGTTACATCAGTGAATATCATTGACACAGTGAGGTGGCAGGAAATATCCAGGTTCTGCTGTTAGTAATGCAATACAGAACCCAGAAAATAAAGTGCCTTGCAGTTTAAAGGTCTGGGAACATGATGTGGATGTAAAAAATTGGTAGTACAAACTCATTTGTTCTTTTGCAGTTTGGGCCATATTTTTTCTCAGGCTTTCAGCAAATCCCTCAGGTTTTCTGAGCCTAGTCTGTAAAATCAGGCTTGCAGTCTTTTGTCATGTGCCACATAAGGGACCATTAAAGATTGATTTATTCGTGTTTGAAAATTGCTGTGAAGATGAAAACTGCAGTATAAATTCTGCCTATTGTTCCAGTGGCCTCCTGATTTCAAAGGCTGCCAGGGTTAAAGTGTTAGTAGACTGATTTAAGTGGAAATCAAGACACAGTGTGGCTGATGCAGGAGTCAGACAGAACATGTTCAACCAGCAGCAGCCTGAGAGGAAACTATACAGAGAGATGATACATAAAGCTCTTCAATACCATAAAGTCACACATAAAATAAATCTCATTACTGCTTTTTGCACTCTTTGGCCACTGTTCCTACAATTCTTTTGGGCTCTGGCAGTAGTGAGAGACATATTAATGAAACAGAACAGTATCTGGGAAGGATATTGTGTCAGGATATCATATGATGAGATACACAGACATCCTTTGGAGTTTACCAAGAGTGAGAGAGTAATATGTGCGCTCAGAATAAAACCCTTTGCAAGCATATAGCAAAACATCAGAGGGGAAAAGAGGTGGGAAGATAAGCTCACACTGTGACACACAGTGGTTCTGTCAGAGTGCATGAAAGGAGCTGGCGAATGCTTCATCAGTGCCTTTCATAAAACCTGTCAAGGTAAGAAAAGAGGTGAATACCAAAGCAATAGATACCAGCGTGCTTGCCTTGATAAGAACCAGAGCACAAACCCATGACTCCACCTCACAGGGGCACAGCTGCTTGTTGTTGCACACAGGGAAAAGGTCCAGAGACTTTCATTCAGATTTTCTGTCTGAAAAACGAAACAGCAAAATTAATAGGGTTAATTAATAACCTTAGAAATCCATCATTAAATAAAAACCAGCAGTGGCTCACTGAAGTCCAAGGATATTGTCACTCACAGTGTGGATGATGGTGCTTGAGAGAGAGCCCTAATCACCTAATTGAACATGCTGTCGATCTGTGCAGCCTCCGTGGCACAGGAATGGGCTCAGAATGGGAATGCCTCCTGCTGGTGTGTTTGCCCTGCTGCCTGTAAGAGATCTGAAAGCCATTGGGAAAGCTGGGGCAGGCTGAAAGCAGGAGATGCACTTGGGAGCTGACCGAAACCCAGAGATGTCTGTATAAAGAGCCCCATGCATAAAACAAGAGATGTTCTAACTTGTGTTACGGTGTTATTAGCATCACTTCCCTCCTCTGGGGCTGTGTCTGTTGAGGTGACCCATGGTGGCAGGACCCATAGGGTCCTGCACACACCTGAGATGACAGCCTGGCCCCACAGCTTGGGGCAGGGCTCAGCCCAGTCCAGCAGCCTGGGTCTCTATCAACCCAGAGACCTGGAATAAAATGGAAACAACACACAAATATGTGGAAAAATGCCATCCAAATGGTGAGAAACTGCAAATTATTCAGTAGGTTATCTGACTCAGCGGTTCCCTGCTGAGTGCAGGCTGCTGTGCGGTGACACAATGTATGGGAACAGCTTTCCCAGCATACAAGGAAAGCAAAGGCTTTTCTTGGGAGCAAAGCAGCCCAGGGCAGTCCTGTAAGCTACCAAGATGCCACTATATTTCCTGCAGCAGCCCTTTCCCTCCACAAATTTCAAGGACCAACAATAATTTCTTAAAACATTGCCTTTCTACCCTGCCTTTCAATCATGGCATTTTATAAGCATTTCCAAACAAATCCCTCTGTATTTGTGGATTTTTTTTCCTGATCCCTCTGGAAGGTGACTGCTCTCCATGTTTTATTGCTGGATAAGCAAAGTCCTTGAAAGATGAAAGGCTGGTTGCTCCCAGCCTTGTCCAAATGTCCAAGGGAAGAGACAGGAGCCAAAAAACCTCCCCTTTCCTCTTGCATGGCCTTTCCTACCCCAGCTGTCCCACCAAGAAAGAGCCTGGGAGTTCTGGTGTATCTGCCTGTCACTGTGACCCAAGGGAACTTTCCTAGAGGGATGGGATTGTGTGTTTCACCATGCCTATGCCAGGACCAAAGGGACCACTCACTAGGACAGAGAAAACAGCACGGGCCACCTGACAGGTAATTTGTTTGGCACCAGCAGGGAATATTTTTGTGCATGGGAATTTGTAGCCTGGACTTCTAGGGCTGACTTTGCCCCTGCCAGCAAGATGGCATGACTTTGGGGTGGCTGAAATGAACAGTCTGTAAGTGAGGAGGCCAAGTTTTCCTCATCTAAAAAAGGAGATGATCAGGGTCAAGACATTGGATTGACTGCTCATAACCAAGCTGTCTTATTAGATTGCTTGCTCCAATTTTGGACCCAGATGTTGTAGCATATAAAAACCGACATAAATTTATGATAGAAATGTTGCCTTCGGGCTCTCTAGTGTCCATCATGAACAGTGCACACTGTCATTTAATGTTTCCTCTGGGCATCCAGCATAAACACTGCTTTTATGTAACATGCCTACACACATGCACATATGTGCAGGAGGATTTGGGAATAGTTTCCCTGAATTCTGAGTGGAAAAATTAGTCTACCTGAATGCCATGTTGAATTTAATTGTGCTCATATCACCACACATCTGGCACAGCTGTGGCTCTCTCTGGCAGACCGACAGTCTGTGCCTCCCTCAACAGCTACATGGAAAAGGCCTTCTGTTTGTAATGCTGCCTTCTGCAGACCTCTCCCTCCCCTAAGAGTCCTTAGATCATATAATCTATACCATTGTTTCAATTGCTACTTTTTCCCCCAGCAGATAAATTATTATGAAGACCGACTTTGCCTTCCCCTGACCACAGCCTCCTCCACATAGTGAAAATAAAGATTTAGACAAGCCACTCATCTCAAAAAACACCTAGGAAAGCATTCACACTGTTTTAAAAACTCCCTGCCAAACTATAGTGGAAATTGTCACAAGAAATTCCAAACTATAAACAAAGTAAACAAATACAACATCACTGAGAACCAGAAGAAGGCAATAGTAATGCTTGCTATTCTGCAACCACTTCAAAATTCAAAACAAACCAACTAAAATTGCTTTCCTAATTCTCATTATATCCTTTTTCCTGGGCATTTTCCCCAAGGTACCTAGTGGAAATTAAAGCAATAGTTTTATATAGATAAATCCATAGCATTGAAAAGAGTCTGATCTCTTTTCTCTAGATGGTCAAAGACTGCACCAGTATATACGGTGTTTGAAAACCATGTGGGAAGGAGATCATTCTCCCTTAAATTCAATAGGCTTTTAGAATCACTATTGAGAATTTATTTAGAATTTATTCACTTCTATAGAGTTTTTCCATACGGGATTTCAGAGCCTTTTATACAAGAAGGTGCCCCCTTTTCTCCTCTTCTCTCCTTCCTTTGTGCTTGTCCTTTCATCAGCACAAAGCTGAAGTGAACAATAGTACACACTCAGCTTTACATCCCTCAACATCCAGGACTCTGAAGAACAAAGAGATAAATACCCGACTGAGGGACTAAAGATAGCAAATTCAGTGTGATGGGTAACTTTAGCTTCAGTGGAAAGTTCTGGTGCTGGTGGAAGAAGGTTCATTTTAGGAGTCAAAGAAGATGAGTACTGAAAGCTGGTTCTGATGTGGGCTGGCTATGAAATCCCAACTGAGTCACTTTGCCTCTCCAAGCTGCATTTTCTACAGCTGCAAAATGGGGTTTTGGCCCAGAAACCTCAGTAGTGGCTTCATAAGGCATTATAAAGGACTGTGAAGAATATAAACAAATAACTATTTTTTTCATGTGGGAGGGCAGGAGCAAAGACAGAAGGGAGAAAAGTAAATACACTGAGTGGGAGTGTGGGGACAGCAGTTGGGACAATTTATTAATTTGGTTTCACTCTCATTCTCATAAACAACCTACAGCTGAGTGAATCTGCCTTATGATCTCTCTCTGCCTGCTGAGTGTTTCCCTGCACTAGGTCCTTGGCCCTGCTCCATGCTGCAGGCTGCCCTTTGCTGCCCTGCCTGCACCCAGCATCTACACCCTGTCAGAGCTTGCTCCCACCACAAGGTGCTGAGCCCAACCAGCTCCCCTGCTTTGGTCCATGGGGACAGATGGGGTGACTGTGACTCTGCACCCTTCTGTCACTGCATCATCCTGTTTTCCCTTGGTCTGGAAACTGGGCTTGGGAAACATATTTCTTTCCCCAGCTGACTTGTTACAGAGGAGAAAGAAAACTGTTTTTCTGTCCCTAACTCAGATGTCCCTCAGAGACATCAGTGCAAGGCAGATGCCACCTGTGGGATCTGGAGAGCAGGGAGGGGGAGTGGGGCAGGTCAAAGCCCCAGGTGATGCTGTGCATGGAAGACAAGATCTTGCATTTGTCCCCTTCTCACTGAATCTCTGGTAAATTATGTCCTTGCCTGCTGCTATGATTACATGCCATTTGCCTGTTGCATTAAAGCTGCTTTCTTAATTAATATAATTTTAAAGGGTGAGCTTGGCATGAAGGAGACAAGCTGTTTTGAAGTCCAGTAAACACAATTTGTATGTGATCATCCTAAGCAACCCCTGCAGCCTTTCTATGGTGAGCAGGCAGAAAACACTACTAGTTAATGAACTGTGTTTTAACCACCTGATGCTGGTCAAAGCTTTGATCCATCAGGTTTAAGGCTGGGTGGAGGAGGGGAGGCAGAGTGCTCTGCCACGCTCCCCAGTACAACCGAAACTGTTAATCAGCCTGCTCTGCAGTCTGCTGCAGAGTTTGCTTTATTAAAGCTCCCTGCTGCCTGCACACGTTCACTGGCACAGACATCGAGAGACAAGCAAACACTTACCCAAGTGCAGAGTACTCACTGCTGCATTGCAGAGTTTGCTGGCAAAAAATGATGGGGGTAGGTAATCGCAGGTGGAGACTTGGGTCCTCCCTCAGCCTGCCTGCATCTGCAATCTTCTGGATTTCTGTAACAGGGGATACGAGGAGAGCTGGCAGAAAAACATGCTTTTTAGAGTTCTCTATCCAATTCCTGAATATCTGGATAGCTGCATTGCTTGTACTAGTCTCAAATGTAGTCTATACTGCTTAATGTGGTTTTTGTTCACATCACAATTATTCTAGAAATCTAAAAGTTAATTTCCTTTGAGGTACTTGAAGGGGTAAGCATAATTTTATTTATTATTGTTATAAACTGACCTTGCCTCTGCCTGGAGGCCCTCTTTAAGGCTGAGGGTGCCGTTGTGCTGTTGAAGTATTCAAATTAAAGTCAGCCTCCTTTCAAGGACCTGGAAGCCTGGGTATTAGAGGCTTTTTGGTTTTCATATAAGTTATCTCATATAGAAGGTTGAGCAGGATTAAGTCACTTCTGGAGAAATTGTAGGTGATTAATTAAATTCATTTCCTTTGTCCCCCCACTAGTCCTCCTTTCCCCCTGGTTATCCTTTTTCCTTTTCTTTATTTCTTTTATGATAGCACAGAAATATTTGATTATTTCTTGAGGTTTAATACCAAATAGCTGCTCTGTTTTGTAATATCTGTAACCACATTGGATTTGTTGTTTTTAACAGACAATTTTTTCTGGAAAAACACTGGTATTTGCCTAAGAATTGTTAGGTTTTGCATTTCTAATCTGTAAATATGCATGTGGAAATTTGATTATAACAATTTTTTCTTTGTGAGCAGCTGATTCAGGATTTCTTAGTTCCCCTTGTATTTCTCAGATATGTATCTTTTATTTTTTGTGAAACAAGGATGGCTCAGATTTCTTCTTACATGTTTCCTGGTGATACAGTACTGCAGTCTCTGCCTTACTCAGCTTATGTCTAATTGCAGAGTATTTAGCAAAAGAATTCAAGTGCAAGTTTTAGATTTGGAGTTAACCGCCTATTATACTCATCTTTGTTAGATGTCATCTAAACAGTAAAGTTAGTCTAATAAGGAGAAATTCATCTTCAGGCCTGTGTGAAGGTAGGCTTGTATCAGTCTGAATCAAGAACTTGTAGCTTGGTAGGGTATAGGGAAAAGCAAATTTTCTTTCCACTGAAAAGCCAGGATATATCTGTGTAAGTGTGACATCTGTTGCAGTACTGCTTACTGACAGTCTTCTGGGACAAGCTGGCCAGAAGGACTGGATATTGTGAGAATTAAAGCTCGGTGTTCGTATGGCAGCTTAACTGCTGAGTGCACACGTTCTGAGGGAAAAACATGATTTACCTAAAAAGATCTACTGGGGCTGGATTTCTGGAGCTGTTGAAAAAATCTCTCGACTCCCACAGGAACTGGTGGGAGTCCTGGCTTCCAGGTGCTTCCAAAAGTCTCATTGTCAAGATGAAGGTTATGACAAAAGGAGCCAGATATGATTTCATTATTATTTTAATCTTTCACATCACAATTTTCATACCAAGAAAACAAGGATGACATTTGACTACCTTTAAGGAATAGTGAGGGTTAACATAATATAATCTTCCTGCAAGGAAGACATTGGTAGGTAACATAGTTGTTATGCTGTTAGTTGCCATTTTTGAACAATTTTTCATCATTGTTCAGATCCAACTTTAATTCACTTCTTCCAGTGACCCTTTCAGTGTTAATCCACCACACAGAAGCGTTGCAGTTTTAATTAAAAAGGAAATCTCTATCTCACTAAGCTTAGTCTGCCATCTGATCATGCAGTATGGTTTACAGACAGTATTATCTGTCTAATTTACATCATAAAACCATGACTTAAGCAAGGCAGAATACATTGGCAACCCTCAGCAAATAATGCTTCTCTAACCAAAACCAGCCATGTTTTAAGCAAAACTCGACTGTAAGAATGCAGATGTGTGTCTCACATGGTGCTGCACACAAGGAGGGTTACGGGGTACAGAGAGCTCAGTTGGATACCTCTTTAAAATAAAATCTGTAGACTGAGTTTTAAGCAGCTCTTGAAAATATATGCTCCAGTTTGACAGCAAGATAGAAATTTGAGGCAGAATTTACTGGATTAAACTTTTTGGCTTCTGATACAATGAAGGCTAGTTGTTCCAACTGACCCTTCAAACCTGTGATCTTAAATACTGGCAGTTGTTATGCCCCCTGTAGCTTGGAACTTCATTAATCAAATTGTGTGGTAAGCTGCAAAGCTATGAACTGTCCTGAGGGCCTACACGTGGCAAATATTCACACAGGGCTGGGTAGTATCCTCAAATCCCATTCCAGCAGGTGATGGGATCAGCAGAAGTCCATGACTGGGCAAAAATCTCCTCTTAGTTGTGCTTATGTTTGGATTGAGGTAACGCAGCTGTCCCGGAGCGCTGTGGGCTCGAAGGAGAGCACTAAAACCGGCCTCGCTGCTCAGCTCCCACCTGCACCGGCACATCAAGGTAGCAAACGTAATCTGGGAGTCATTGAGTGAAAACAGAGCCATACAAAACTTCTTTTTTGCATTATTGTCAGATTTTTAAAACATTGTGGGAGGAAAGCAGTGGGGGAAGGGAGAGAGAAACCAGATCTTGTATTTCTTATTAGAAGAGGAAGGAGGGTGTGTGTTACGCTGTAAGCTCTTTACCTCAGAGGAAGGTGAACCCCACCTGGCAGAAATTAAATGTTAATGTATCAAATTATGTCCAAAAGCACATAAAGCTCAAGGGACAGCTTATTATACCCTTTGAAAACAAGATCTAATTTAATTCATTTGCATATCCTGACACCCAATACTGCAAATTGGCATTGGTGGGTTAATGCACTGCTACCGTTAGGCTCCCTTGAGCTTATTGGAAAACCATAGTCAACAAACTGCAGGCACTGAATTGAAGTGTCTAGTCAGGGAAAACCAGATCAAACTATGGCATCTTAATTGTGACCCATTTTGGGATGCAGAAGGGTGGCGGCAACCCTTGGTGGAAAGAAACAGTAAATTGATTTTGCTGAGAACCTCATCAATCACTGGTCACAGTGACCCATGGATCATTAATCTCATTAAAAACTTCAGCCTCGTGGCAAGAGTAATAGCAGACACACTAAAAGCGTGCAAATTAGATATGCTTTCACAAATGTGAATGGGTCTGGTTGGTGTCCCTGAGGAGAACTCCATTTCTAAATTGGGCAAACTTTTCACTAACTCCAGCTGAACTTCAGCCATTTACTCTGTCAGATGCCATCTTTAAGAGCTGTGAAAACTGTATGGAGAAGGTATGTGGTCTGTTAGTGGATCATTTTATGTATTCAGTTCAAGGAAGGAAGAGCTGAACAGTGGGCAAGGGACATCCCCTCTTTGTGCTGTGATCCCTTGACAACTAATCTCTCTGCTGCCTGAGCTCTTTGGGTGAGGTGATTCAAAAGGAGTCTGGGAAACCGTCCTGGTTCTGGCCCAGATCAGTGGGAGATTATGACCAAGGCACCGTATCATTTGATACCATCTTATGTCATGGGCTGGGGAAAAGGACTCTCTGAAAAGGGACTTCTGAGAAAAAGCTGGTGTGGTTTCCAGTTGGGAGCAAGTGTGGCAGGTGGAGAAGCTGGGGTGGAATGCCACTGGCTATGGTCATGTCACGGCTCAGGGAGCATTTTGCATCTAAGCCATCCTCTTTTCTTTACACATTTTTATTATGTTGCTGTTACTGTTCATTTTCTTATTTCATTGCTGTTTCCAGTAAATTGTTCTTATTTCAGCCCATGATTTTTCTATTTTTTCACGTAATTCTCAGTTTCATCCCTGGAGCAGGAAGTGGGAGGGAAAATGGGTGAGCAAGTGATTGGCATCTTGTTTGGGTAAGTCTCAAGAGAGGTTGTGACAGCAACACACTGACAGTACACAGGCAACACTGATTTTCTGTGTCTGTGAATCCAAGGAGTTTGCATTTTATCAGATGATATATGTCAAAGAGTATAGTTGGTCATGTTGGTCCTTTCAAATACAGCAGAGCCCACTGTATCACCGAGATGCAGGTTTTGCTGTCATCTGTAGAGTTGTAAGAGCATGCACATAGTTGCCAAGACTGCTAATGTGCACAGTACAGCTGCAAAATTTGTACTTGTTCCTCTCAGACCTTGATTGACATGGATTGAACACAATCCATGACTCTGAGTGCATCCATGCAGTCCATCTGTAGTCAGATGGTACTGGGCCCTGGCCTCCTGGTCATCTACACGCAGCCATATCGGCTCAGCTGAATCAAGCTAAATATCAACCTCTGTTTAGAAAGTTAAATGCATTTTAGAGGGTTGTTCTAAGGGATTTGCACACCACAGACACTACCTACACAGACCAGGACACTTTCACTCCCTTTTCCCAGGAATGTTCTCCAGTGGCCCTGGAATTATGCACACAATTCTCACTCAGCTCTGCTTACCAGGCTCCCAGTTGGCCTGAAAATCTGGGGAGCTCTATATCAATCCTCGTATTATTTGATTGCTTGGGCTTTTTACTGAACCTTGTGAATAAGAAACCTAAAAGCTTTTTGGGTGCAAAAAGTATTTCAGGGCTGCCATAGTCAGCACGTCAAGGATCTCCACATACCACATAACTGAGGCTACTCCATGCTATGGGTTTGGCTGTGGCATGTAACAAAGTAAGTACTTTGACTTCAAATTCATCAAAACAAAGGCTGTGCATGTAGAGAGCTGTGATGCCAGTGATGATGCTGGAGCAGCTTAGCAGACATGCCTCCATCTCTCATGAATTACACAGCTTGGGACTGATGTGCCATAACAGTAAGCTCCTTGTTGCACTGTCACCCAGGACTTGAGCATCTTGCTGGGTCTGAGAGGTCTGGGACCTTAACAAGCCTTGCAACAGATGAGACTCTCTGAGGCTGTTCATTCACCCCTTCCATCTTCACTACAATGCTCAGGACAAGTGGAGGGACCCCAGGCATGAAGTCATGCTTCTGGCATTGCCTGTGGCACTGGTAGGTGTCTTGTCTGAGTTATAGTTAATGAGGAAATGAGAGCAATAGGAAGTGTTTAGGTACAACTGTGCTTAGCAAAGATACACTGTGTGATTCAGCCATTCTCCAGCAGAGGTGGGCAGCTCAGGGGTCAGGACAAGAGACTCACCTCACTCTGTGCCTGGGGTACCACTTACACACACACACAAGCAGCTGTTTCCAGCAGCAGCCTCTGCCCTTGTTTGCCAACAATGACATCCAGGCCCTGCAAGCACTTCCATATAACAACTTGCTGTGTCACAGCTTGGCTGACAGTTAAGAGCCAGGAATATAATTGGGGCAACAAACACCATCTGGCCAAGACTAGCTCTAACAGGCATCTGTGTGTAGCCATCTATAGCCCTAGTTTGAGCTGGCTTTGTCAGCACCCTAATGCATGAGGCTTTCTGTGTGGGACTGACATACATTGTGTATTGAGGAAGAAATGGCAGCAGACATGGTCAGAGCAGAACCAAGCAGCTTGTTTTTGTAGCAGCCTCTGAACTCCTTTATTTGGCTTGGTCACTTTATGAGGAGGATGCTGGTGTGCTCGTCTGCCGTGCCTGGGGCAAGTGCATTCTGACATCAGTGTTGGGAGAGTGAGGAGATGGCACCTCCAGTTGCAGACAGCAGTGGAGGTTGGTGAGATGCCAGGTTTGTTCCCAGAACACTGCAGTGTGATCATGGTTTGTGTGTTCCTGAGGAACACAGGCCATGCTGTACAGGCTGCCAGGGAACCAGGGCTTGCTCCAGGTGTGAGCTGCTGCAAAGACAGTGTAAACAGGGTTTTTTGTCTCCTTCATAGCAGCATCACAGGACGTACTGATGTGTTTGAACACTGTACACAAACCCAAGGCTCAGCCATGAGTACAGGGGAGCATACCAGATCATTGCTTCTTTGACTGTTGAGTTAAATGTGCAATGCCTAATGTTAATATTAACCTACATAGTGAATGGTTTGGAAAGTACCTCTTTGTACCGAGCTCTCCCAACTGAAACATTTCAACTGCAGAGTTCTCAACTCTTCATTATTCTGAGACTTGCTTTTCCAGTTAGCTGGAAAGAGCCTGATTGTTTTCACCCTTTTGATCATATTTTAGCTCCTGTAATAGCTTTACCTGAGATAGATTGATGAGCAGAAATTTCTTTAAAAATGCTATGATTATGGACAGATTAGACATTCTCTGTGAATGAAACTTCTCATGCAATTGGGTGTGAATTGAGGGAAAGCCTTTTTAAACTTCATTAGTAATGCAGCTAGTTGTCTCTTCTGACTGGTACAATGTACAAGAGTATATCACTGAGCTGTGTACTTTATTAAATGTGAATATGTAAACATGAACTTAGACCAAACTGAACGTCCTGAGTTCTACTTACACCTCAGCATGAACCCAAGGTCTCTGTCATGTAATTTTGGCTGTTCCAGATGCCCATCTCAATGCCTTCCTGATTAAAGAGCAGACAATGTGATCCCAAACTGTAGCCAGCAACCTGAACAGAAACTGCATAGCTCACAACATGACTGAGCCTGTGGTCAGGCTGGTGCTTTCACCTTAATATTGTTGGTTTTGTTTATAGTTTGCAGAATATCTGCCCTGCTTTCACAGATAATATACCAAGAAGTTAAAGAGCTTAGGGAAAATATATTTTGTGAGAATAGATGGAGAACGTTTAGGTTGTTTTGTTTAGAGAAAAGTTGACTGAGGAAGAAAGGGAGAACTGTTTTCAAATATATAAAAGGCACTGCAGAGAGGAAGGGATAACCTGTTTGTTATATATGCCATGAACAAGACAAGAAGCAAGGTTCTTGAATTACAGTAAGGTAGAAAAAGACAAAAACTTCTTATCAGTAAAGAAATAAGGGGCAGAAACCACTAACCACTTATGAGGAGGGTGTGGAGCTTCTACCATTTCCCCAAATGCCTGTTGGGCATGCCATCGGCAAGGGCAGGGCATAGACCAGCATACCCGGTCTGAGACAGGCAGGGTCAGAAAGGGGAAGAGACTCAGCACCCCTGAGCAGATCTCGGGTCACCATGAGCAACAGCAGAGAGGCTCACTCCCTCCAGCTCCTCCACTAATGGGGTTGCATGAATATCTGCCACAGGTACAACTCATTCAAATTTATTTTCAAAGACAATCATTAAATAGCAGAGCTGAGAACAGAGGGCAAGTAATCTAGTTCTTAGTTATCTGTGCTGCACACTAGCCCACAAATACCCCCATTCTCCTGACACATGAAATAAAGTCAGGCTGGAAATTACTTTCAGCTCAGTATGGTCTAACACGGATGTTAGCAGCAGCAGACCTGAGTCCTAGGGGACCAGAGGAGACCTTAATTAGGAGGTGTGGCTTTTTTCTGGGGAGAAGTGATTTGGCAGGCTAGAAAAGTATTCTAGGTGTCCTCCCATGGATGCCATCATGAGCAATAAATGATCTTTGTGCCCCGGGTTTGTAAGCAGGTCATATTTTTACAATGTCAAGCATGCTGCTGTCTTTTCTGCAATAAAGCTCACCTAATCAAAACAAGTCAGAGCTTATCTAAGCCCCTAGCCAGAGATATTTCTGTGGTGGCTACAGAGCCAGGTTTCCTAGCAACCTAAAAGGCATTAGACAGGGCTTTGTCGACATTTATCTGTTACACACAAAACCCCCCGTTTGAATAATATTATGGGTGTAACATCAACTGACAAAAGCCAGGAAATTCGGAGCTGGGGCTGATTGTCTATCCTTGCCTCTCATCAGGCTGAAAAACAAAAGGTACAGTCATGTGAGTGATGAGCAGAGCAAACCAACCTTTATATTTCCTGGCTTTTTCCCAAACGAGATGCCATTCAAATGAGGTGCTTGGTATTAATTTCCTCTGTTTAAGATAGGTTTAATGCTCGCATTAGGTAGCATGTTGGCAGTGCTGTCAGTTTCTCCATGGGCTACCTTTTTTCCTTGGAGGGGCCAACTGGAGTGAGGAAAGAGATATCCCAGCCCCTCTGTAACCTTTTGTTTCTCCATGGTGAAACCAGTTTTCAGATCCGTGGCTTCACAGGGGAAGGCTGCAAACCTGTTCTCTGCAGGGCCACCGTGGCATCCTCTGGAGATCACTGTTAGGCCACAGTGGAGCCAGTGAAGGTACGCAGGTTAAAACCACTCCATCTTCCTGCTAGTGCCCAACTCTAGACACAGGAAGATGATTTTTATAGGTTTCAAGGGATTCTTGAGATGGATCTTGGAATGGATCTTGTTATCAGTCATTTTGAAAACAAAAGGTCAAGGGGAAAAAGGATTTAATGTATGTGTTGTCTTTTTTCCCAGACCAGAAATATACTGAGGACTGATGAATGGTCTGAAAAGTGATACTTCAGTAGCATCTTTTATTTCTTCACTTGTAGCAATAGCAGTGTTTAAAATCTTACAACTTGAAGTTTGTGGAGGAGACTGAAGGAGGAAGGCATGGAAGAACTGCCATTGCTGCTGATTGCCACTTCAAATCCTTGGGGGAAGAGTCTTCTGGAAGTGAATGGGAACTGATCATCTCTCTATAGATTTCTTGAGTCATCTCACAGAATTTAACAGAAAATAATTATTTCACTTCCAATTGATATAATGTGGCTTAAAAGTGTTTGAAGATAAAAGATGTGTTCATTTCCAAAATCTAAGTTATCAGCTGGGATAAATTAACTCTCTGAAGTCTGTGCAATTCTATATGTGTACTATCTCTAAATAGGTAGATTTGCACTGCTTTAGTAGTTCCATCTCTGGGGCTTTCACAAAAAAGATAACAGCCATTTTTACATTTGCTTGAGGCCTGACTGAAGGGTTTATTTCCATGTAAATTTTCCAGCCCAATTGTGAAACCTCTGAAATAGATGGTAAAGAAAGTTTTGATGAGGCTTAACTATAGTTGGGTACTCCACTGCTGTAAGGGAAAATCCCCCAGTCTCTGTCAGTGGGTGAGCAGCCAGGCTTTCATCCCTCCATTCTTCACTGTAATCTTCTTCATTAACATAAGAGTTGGTGTTTTGCTCCCCACACATGGATGCCATACTGTTTTGAACTCCAGGAGGCTGCTGGGATAAAGGGATGTGTACAGGCCTCTCCACTGACCACAGCCAGCATTTCTTTAGCAAGCATAGCATGAATATAAACGTTACATATACCACAATGGGGAGGAATTACTATGCACACTATCGCTTTCAAGCCTTTGAAAGGAACAGAAGCAGGTTCTTGCACTTTCTGCCTACATCATCTTTACTGTCCATCCATTTGTTCCCCATTTAGCCTCCCCACTGGCAAAGCCTCTATTATGTGCTGAAAGACCAGACAATGGAGCCCACTACGCCTGGCTGGCGAATGCACGCATTGTTCCATGGGCTCCCTATAGAAATCCCTGTGTTCACATGACCCGTTTCCAACGTTTGGGTTTTTGCTTTCCTGAAGGAGGAGGGCAAGAGGAAAGGGGACAGTGTCTCACAGCTCTGTGCAGATAAGTGTATGGTATGTTCATGCCCATATATTGAAATGGATAAAATAGCCATAAATTTTTCCCAAAGTGCTTATTTGTAATGCATGCATGAACTCACTTAACAAGCTTAAAATATTTAGTGAACACTTAAATGAATGGAGAGTGTGGGAGGGGGGACAAAACTAGCAGAGATAATTGAATACACTTAGCAGCTTTACATAGCCATATCATATTCTCTATGGATAACACAGCTGGGACAATATGGTTAGAGTTTTAAAATATCTAAGGATTTCTGTCTTAAGATAGTTATCAATAATTGCAAACTTAAACATTAAATATTTTTGTCTTAGTTTAAATATATACCTCTTTATTTAATGCATGATAAAATATCATAAAATAGAGAACATTCTCCCCTTGGCATTCTTCAGGACTCAGGTAAGCAGGAAGGGTCTCTAAGAGGAGCTGTCCAGGATCTAAAGACTGTCTTGGGGAAAGCACAGGCTGCCAAAGACAAGTGGATTAAAACACAGAAGTCCCTCGGATTTGGCAGCATTTGAAGTGCCAAATGAGAACAAGGAGATGGGTTGCTATAAGACAGGTTCATGTCACCTGTGAAACTGGTAAAGTTCTTTAGCACTGGAGAAAATCTTGCCAGATAAAATCATATTTCCAGCTTCATTCCAACTGAGCCAAAATTTTCACCCTTGCCCTTGTTCTGACTAGGACTAGGACCACAAACCTACTGACTGCAGCAACACATCCATCTCAGCTCAAACCTAATTAACTGCTTAATTAGAGCAGCACTGGAGAAACTCTGCTCATTGTTTTCCCTTTCCCTCTGGTGCCTGATGCCACTTGTAGCAGCACAAAGCTCTTTGAGTGGCTGAGCCTTCCTGGTCAGGCATGGCAGGTTCAAGGTGAAGGTCTCTTCTGCTGGGCTTTTCCTATCTCTTCTGAGATAACTGACCTTGATGTCACTGTGAAGCTCCTCTCCAGGTCACACCACTCACACTGCAGCCAGTACCTCAGCTAGAGCTGGAGACTAATGCACAGCTGTTTATTTTGGAAGAGCAATATGAAGGTCACTGAGAAAGGTAACGTGGTCCTGTTGATTGAGTATGTGGATAAGGGCACCGCAAAAACATAATCTACTTTGTTGAGAATGCGATAAACCAGGTTTATGTATGCAGTTGGCAAGCTGTACTTCTGAGTGTTACTCCATCAGATAATCCAGGCAGCAGAGTACTAATATATCCTTCTGGTCCCCTAATATGGTTTGAATCTAAGGATTAGGTAACTTTTATATTTGTGGGGTTTTCTAAAACAGTATTATTTCCTTCCTGCTTGTTTTCTGATTTTTACTTATGAAGTACTTATTTCTGTAACCAAAAAAAGGTAGTCTAAGAGGAAGACTTCTGGTATTCCAAGGGAAAACCCCTCCTTTTCTACCCAGAGTAAGATGTCCAGAGACCCCAGAAGATTCACTGGGGTCTGTTCCTCATAAATTGGGGTTTACAGACAGACTCGGCACCTTTACCATATGTGAGCATGTGGCTGAGGTGTTCCTCATGTGAGACTCCTCACACACATGGAGCCCAGCCTGTGTGTGGCTGGGCAGTAAATTTGCTGTATGTGTCTCTCCAGCCCAGGTGTCACAGCATATACCAGGGAGTTTGGGTCTTGTAAAACAGCCCTGCACAACATTTACACACCCTTCTCTGCACCAGGCAGGTTGTGAATGGTTGTGTTGTTAAGGTATGATGGATGTGATCCAGAGGAAACTTTGGCAGATGACATCCCTATTTTCTAGCTCTTGCAATCAGGGTCCTGAATCACAGCTGCAAGAGGGTTTGTGTGATTCAGGTGCCAGGCATAGGGACAACTTTCTGACCAGGGAATGTCACATCTGTACATATATTTGTTATCAGGTGTTTCGCAGCAGGTCAGACATAGAGACAGCTTAAACTAAGCATAAGATCAGAACTGTGTGGTTAACATTAAGGGATAACTACTTAAGCTGTTGTTAAGACTACAGCTTAAGTATAGCTTAAGTTCCACAAGAAGATGTGGACATATATTTGTGAATAAAATTAGGCTGGAAATTAAAAGGATTCTAGCCATGAGAGGAGTGAGATTCCAAAATAGATTTCCAATGAGCGTAGAAGGGTTCAAAAGCAGTCAAACAAGCCTGAGATTGAGATTTACGTGATAGAGTTGCTGAAATAGTGAGGGACGTGGGCATAGACTCAAAGGTATATTTCCACTCTGTCTTCCCTTCTTGCTTTCATTTTGACCCTCTCTGTTACTCTACTTCCTCCTTCTCTTTTTTCCTGTTCCTTTTCTACTTGGATGACAGGCCGGAAAATCCTCTCTGCATTTTTTCTGTTGCTGTTACATCCATTTGGTAGAACAAAGTGAAGGCAAATCCCATTCTGGTACGTCTCAGTAGGCTTATTGAAGTCTGCAGGCATAGCCAGCATGGGGCTGACCTTCAGGGCACAGGAGCAGAGGCTGTAGGGGGCCGTGATGCCCTGGTGACACAGCTGAGTCCTTGCCCTCCTGGTGCATGGCTGGTTCCCCTTGCTCTGTGCCACAGACATGCTCGTGCCTTGGCAGGACATCCAGTTTCAAAGCACTTGATTTCTCCTTGGGAAAGCTGATGACACAGTATCTACCCAAGAAGACTGTTGAGGGGTTAGGTTCATTTAGAGGATGACTGCCATGTTTCTGTGGAGCAGAAAGGTCCAAAATACAGGTACAGCTATAATGAACATCATTGTAAATAGAATATTCTGTTTAATTGGAAATGGAGAGGCTGACCAGATAGTGTTTTTTGGGGGGAAGAAGGAGATGCCCTCAGGACCCAGTGCCAGGAGCTGCAGGGCAGCTACACCTTGACCTGCAATTGGCACTAGCTGTGAGTGCCTATCATTTTTGAAATCCAGTCCTCCCATGCTTGGCAGGAATGATCTGAGGCCAAACAACTGTGTCAGGATGCCTGCACCATACCACTGGCACTGCCACAGTATGCCAATCAATCCTGCACCTACCTCTAGACTCTGAAATGGAGCTTGAAGAGAGCAACTTGTTTTTACATATAATAAATAGAAAGAAGGGCTCTTAGGCAGGGGGTATAATGCTTCCTGGTGCTGGCTGCTTCGTCTGCACTTGTGCCCACTTGCAGTGATTATATTTTGCAGCTTGCAGAAGAGTTACTTTTCTTTCACTGGGTGTTTTTCTGAAAAAAGTGAACATGTCTTGCTAGAAGTTTGGCCAGTTAATACAAAAGTAATTTAGATGATAGTCAGATCAAATCACTTTTTTCTTCTATCACACTATTGCAGCAGATGTTTAGGTCATGGGCAGCCACCTGAGAAGTTGCCACAGCTCTGTTAGTTGGCATCAGCACCTTCATTTCACAGAAAGAAGACTGTTGCTTTTCTCTGTTTGGGCTGTAATTCAACAAGCACCTCAGCTATGGTGCCATGGTCATGCTCTTCCTTACATCCTGGCCATGGGACCATGCCTCCTTCCTCAAACAGCTCCAACACTAACCAGCTTCAGTGGCCTGGAATTTCAGCATAACTGGCAGAAATATATTCACCTTCAATTTTAGCAGGCCAAAGGGGAATGTCCAAACTCACAAGAGCTAGCTAGAGAACAGCCAAGCCTGAGGATTCTGCAGTTAGATGGGCTCAATCTGATGAAGAAGCAGCATCCACGTGTTGCTCACAGTTTATGAGGAACAGAGATAAGGCATCCAGTGGCTTAATTCACCTTGTATGGGATCCTGCTGTAGCTTTCCTTAATTGTCACAACAATGAAATAAAATTATTTCTGTGAAACCTGGTCATTAGAGATGATACACCACTACAAACATACCCTTCTAAGTACAGTATTAACAGCTGAGTGAAGGGGTCTATAAGAACTATTGCAGTTTTCTTCTCTTGCTCAGTGCTCTGTGGGTTCTCCCTTGTTGGAAAAATAAGTTAATACTAATTAAGATGAAAGCAGAATAGAAGGTGGAAACTTCCAAAGTATCTGTCACTTGCATTTATGCAAATTAAAACATCTCACATACACCAAACCCAGGGCCTTTCTTTTCTTCCTGTAGATTTGGTATTCCACAACAGCCTGTGGAATAAGATGTGAGCTGTCATCCTGCTCACTCTGATGCAGCCCATGCTCTGGTAATCCCACAGGACCTAACAACAGGTTGGTATCCTACACTGGCAGCTGTTTCACCATCAGGTGCCTGGAGAAGAGCTGCCAGCTAGAAGTACCTCTAACACAGGCAGGAGGATGTGACCAGGCACCACAAACGCTCTGAGTGGCTAGGCACTATTCAGAGCCTTTAAATTTGGGGGGACAGGGGAAGGGTGTTTTCCTTTGGAAGTTTCTGATGAGATTTAATCTTAAAAAAACCCATTTTATTTACAGCTAGTGACCTCAGAATCTTGTTTGCCTAATTGTAATAGAAATAAAAAACACCCAAGCCATTTTCACAACCCCAATCCCTGTATTCTGTGGCCATAGACCTTCTACTGACTCCTTGGGGATGTTCTTGCAACATGGCCCATTTTTGTTCAGGCAGTTTCTGATGATTTTTTCCTCACACATACACACATCTAACCTATGTTGGTTTTGACTAAAGAATCCCTCTGCTCAACCCATAATTAGACCCAGAGGTTGACCCATTGCATTGGATGTCTGTTACTTTTATCTCATACCACAGAACTATAGAATGGCTTGGGTTGCAAGGGGCCTTAAAGGTCATCTAGTTCCAACCCCCCACCATGGGTAGGAGACCTTCCACCAGACCAGGTTGCTCAGAGCCCTGTCCAACCTGGCCTTGAACATTTCCAGGGCTATTCCAGGGCACAGCTTCTCTGGGCAACTTTTTCTTGTATTTCACCACCCTCACTGTAAAGAATTTCCTCCTAACATTAATGTAAAACTCTCCTTTTTTATTTTAAAACCATTTCCCTTTGTCCTATCCTGACATGCATTTGTAAAAAGTCTCTCTCCACCTTTCTTGTAGACCTCCTTTAGGTACAGTTTATTAGGTGTTTCACTCTACAAAGGGTCGTAACTGAGCCTGAAGGACATTTTCTTAGTGCTTTAATCAGAACAATTTTGAGTTAGACAGATCAATGCCTTCCAGTATTATTAGTTCTCTTGCAGCAATGGGTAAAGTATCAGATCTTAGAGAAACACTTATCAGCAGTAATGTATTTCTCATAAAAATCCAAGCCTATAAATAATGAAGTTCTTCCCTTTCTGGAACATCCTTGATTATCATAAATCCAGAGGGATAGTTACAACCTGCAGGACATATCCATGCACGTAACAAAATTTTGCACAGTGCCAAAATATTCCCTGTAGTTGGAGGGATCATTTAATAAAAAAAAAGAAGAAATTGTCCAGCATGGTGGAAATCATCTGCTTAAAATGAATCATGATTGAACGAACTGCCTCAGGAGCAGAAGGAGCTCAAAGAGTCAGCAGAGCCCATGTTCTGGGAGCTAAGTGATACTGCCTACTGATCTGGCAGAAATGTGGGCATTTGTGTCTCTCATATGTGGAAAGGCATGACAGCTGAAGAGAAAAAACAGCTGGTATTCTATCAGGTTAGACCTGATGAATAGTTGCCTAGAAGCTAACCTAATATCTGTGTGCTAGCTATCCCTATGTGATGCCCAGACCACAGAACAATCTTTAATAGCCTGACTTTTTGGTGAAGGACTTTATTTAGTGAGGCAGATTAAATATTATGAGACAGAAGAGTGTGGGGAAAAATTCAGCAAATGTTTATGGTACCTCAGTAAATTAGAGATATACTTTTCTGCAGACCTCATTGCTGCTCCATCTTGTCGTCACATTCATGCATGTTCTGCCACCGCATGCTTCCCCTCACTTCATTGACCATTGCTCACATGGCAGCAGTGTGTGTCACCTTTTCAGTCACTAGCATCTGGACTTCTTGCATAAGCTTACTGTTTTAGTTTGAATAACCTGGGTTCAGAAAGAGCCATGGATTGATAGAAGGTTTCCTATGCTCTCCTCCTTATTCCTTATTGGATTGTAGTTTTATAAGAAGAGTTTCATTAGAAAGGCCTGTAGCGGAGATTGCCTTCCCACTCTTTCCTGTTTACATGATATTGCTTATGCGTGAAGGGCAGAATAGTCTTTTTCCTCTCTGCATTCCCAGTATAAGACATTTATAAATGCATAGAGGCCATTTTAGTCTAATTTTATAGTGTCTCTGTAGGAGGGAATGTGGAGCTAAAGCAGTCCATTGGGGCCTAAGAACACTGGGATCAATTCCTCACCTAATGTACAGCTAAATTGGATAATTCAGTTGATTTCCTTTTTTATCCTAGGTGACTTTTGAAACAGGGGATAATGACATTTAGACAGGTGGGATCACAGCAGGCCAGACCTGACTGCTGCAGCAGTGGGCATCACCATCACAGCTCTAAGCTCACTACCGCTGGTTGCAAGGCAGGAGATTTCAGCCCAGGTTTTCACACCAGTGCTCTTTGAGATGCCCACAAGGCTGAAGCCTGTGCCTGCTGGCTGTGCTGGCAGCTCCAGGCTGTGTGCAGGTCTGTGCCACTGGTGCAGTTGTGGCCAGGCTTGCTCACATGCTGTGCTCCTATCTGTGGTGCTCTGGGTGGCCTGCAGAACAGCGTAGCCCAGAACATCTTGGTGCTCTTGTAAGAGAAGCAAGAACCACTTGTTTAAACTTCCTGTGCTGTCTTTTATCCCTTTCTCAAAAGAGAGAGGAATGTTTTGAAGAGGTAGAGCTGCTGCACAGACACTTGGTGTCTGTGACCTAGATAGCCTGGTATTTTATCTGTAAGGACACCCACCAGGCATCTAGGAGGACAAAACAAGAAGCACAGAAGGGCGACAGTAGTAATCTACTACCAAGAAAAACTCACTCCTAACCCCCCATAGTGAAATACTGCATAGAACATGATTTATATTTGAGTTTGTGCTTATGATGTACTTTTAACCCATTAAATTGCCTATTCTTCTCTTGAATCTGCACTTTGATTCTATTCTCCACATGGATAACAGTGTGTGACAATGAGTCTCCCTGTCTAATTATTCACTGTGAGGAAAAATGTTCTTTGAATTACCAAACGTTCCATTTGGTGAATGTCCTCTGAATCTCTGCTAAGAATATTCTATCTTTCCTGTATCAGTTCTACAGGACTTCGGAAGGATACCATATGCTATATGAATATTCCAGTATTTTATTTTCCTTTGGAGCCCTAATGTTGAAATTATATACGGTAATTTTTTTAAAAAAACAAGTATTATATTTTCTATCATGATCATTGCTTGCTCAAACTAGAAGAAAAAAACCCTTTTTTTCTCCTTAAAATCAGAGGCTCATAGAATATTTAAGTAAGGAAAGATCTAAGTCATAAACTCTCCTTTTTTTTTCCTGAGTTCCAGTCGAATCTCTCTTGAGCAAGGTCACCAGCTCATCTTTTGGCACATGTGCAGTGCATGAAAACTCTGATTTTTTTCCTCTGGTGAAGCTGCTTGGCTCCTTCCTTAGCTAACCTATGTCTGCTTCAGGCATACACAAATGCATATGAAGAAATCTCTATTCCTTCTGATGAGGCTGGTGCCATGTTTTGGCAATTACTAGCCTTGAAGAGTCAAATGATGAAAATAATTAGTTTTGATTGATTCACATAGTTTTATATTCCTAAATTTTGAAACTTCTCAGAGACTGAAGATATAGTTGAATGTACTATTAGATTTTTACCTGTTTGAGTTTCTATCTTGCCTTAACTGTTGACTTCTTAGGTACTATATTTAGTCCCTGGTTCAAGTACATGCCTACATATTATACACTAAATTAGTTCCTTAAGGAGAAGACGTATTTCCAGAGCTAGAATTAAGTCAGTGTGACTAGAAGTCCTTGAATATTTGTTGCATTTAGATTTCATCTGAGTTTTCTTCTTACAAATATTCCTTTCTCTTACAGGTTTTTAACTTATTCACTCGCATGGACTGATGTTTTCAGTAGCTCCTTGGAAAACAGGGTAACTTAGGCTGGAACAGATCTAAGGCTGAGATTCAAGAACTTTGCAGTGCATTTGCCTAGTGAAGACAAGGAGCTAAAGAGCAGGGACTAATTTATTCAACAGTGATTATAAAACATTTTTTTCTCTGCCCATATTTAACCAATTCATTCAGAAAACACAGAAGCAGGAATTTCTGATGTGAAAACCATTGGGTCCCCTAGGTGTCTTATGTGCAAACAGCAGGGCAGAAATGAGGAAAAACTGACACTTTTGTGAGAGTTTCAGGTACTGACTTGCCACATACACTTCAAATTTAAATAACCATATTTTTTCTGCTTCAGAGGCTGACTTTCAATGTCCTTGAAGTCTGGTATTATGCATTCTGGCAGGCAAGTAGAGAAATAAACCAGATGCAGCAATTTAGTCATATAGGGAGGTTTCTAGTAAATTTTGCACAGCAGGGTAGTGACAGTGTACTTAGTAAAGCTGCATGCCTTTTTAAAAATAGTGCTATTGATTTTCTTAGTGTGTGTATCAAATGTTAGCACATTCATTAGAACAGCAGCCTTCCAAACACTGCTGTAGAACAACCAGCAGGCCCGGAGTCAATATCCATCTGAATACTGGCTCGCTTTCAAAGGGCGACTTAAAATTAGGGCATTGACTTTTCATGCTATAGAGGAAAGATTTAAAAGGGAGCATTTATCAAATAGAGTTGGGCAAGATTTAACAAATACAGCTAGGCTACAGGTCCTATTTGAGCAGGCAAAGATGTGTGCATGCAACCATATATTGCATTAGCAAAAAAGCATAATACATGCTTATACATGCATGCATATATATAAATATAAAATCATTTAGGGTATTGGTCTAATATAGTTGCATGAGGAAAAAAATGTGGAAGATACTCATCTAAGGAAACTTTCAGTTCTAAACTCCTGCATGAGTATATTGAAATATCACTGAGTAGGAATGTAATGTATTACAGTGATTGAATAAATACTGTGTCTGTGTTCTTATAACGTAACTTCTTGTACAGTGCTATGAACAAAGCACATTAGTACAAATACAACCTTTGCTGGCAGTAGCTTTACAGGAACAAAGTACAGTCCACTGCATCTGTTGAAAAAGAGCTAACATACTAAAATCAACCTTTTTTTTCCTCTCTCCTTGTAGGGATGAGAGACGAAGGAAGATGAGTAAAGGTGATTGCACTTCTCATAAATTTACTATGAATTTGGGATTTACCTGTTCTTAGTGTTTCCCTTTTGTTTCTGTTCATGCAAGCATTCAAACTTTCATGGTTCCTTGGGGAAAGGCTCTGTAGAATGTGTTCAGTACTTGTTGTGCCCATCTGTATTCTTAATTTGATTCAGTATTCTTAAACCCATGAGGATGAACACATCCCTGGAGAACAAATGGTCCCATTATCAGGTCACTACTTGTTTCATCCACTAAACTGTAAGCTTATCTAATTTCTGTGGGGTTTATTTGGTTGGCGTGTTAGTTGGCTGGTTGGGGTTTTTTGAGTTTTCTTGTAACCCATTTCACTTCATTGCTCCACTGTCAACTACCTACCTGTGCTGATGTGGTTGGGGAGAAGAGGAGGTGAAGATTACATTGCTTTAGCTACTAGCAAAAATTGCCTCTTGGAAACAAAGCCAAAGCCACCTCCTGAGGTATCCTACTCCTCTTTCTTACTTAGAGGAGGGTACAAAAGCTTTGAAGGCTCCAACTTGAGCATCTTAGGTGGAAGAGAACAGGCTTGTACACTTACAGGTAGTTATATAAAGATTTTGGCCATGTTGATTGACCCTTCAGGATGTCCATTACTGCTGTGACTGCAGAAGGATACTTTGGTGAGGTGCCTGATGCTCTGGTGATACCACAGTGGTGGCTCCCAGCAGTCCCAGGGGCATTGTGTCTGCACCAGGACTGCTGCTACAGATACTGAATTCAGTGAAATCTTCAGAAAATCCCAGGCTGATCTCTTTCTGCTTCCTAGCCACATGCTGAAGACATTGAATTGCATTTTCCTTCCATTCTATATTTACTTTCTCTATTGTAGTGCAGAGTGTTGGTCTAAGAGGATGATTTCATTTGTTGTGTTGTTTACAGGTCTTGTTAATTTTTAACCTATTTGCCCCAGTAAGTCGTTCTGTGAGGTTTGGGTTTTGCAGCTTCTCAAGTCTCAGCTGTGACATGCTGAAAAGTGCTTTTCTGGTATTATTGTGTGGCAGAGTTGGAGTAAACAAACATTTTGGAGATACTCTGTTTCTAATGGAAACAAAAGGTTTCTGTCTCTGTATTGTTTTCTCCATTCAGCTGTCCTTGTAGCTGGTACTGGATGCCTCTTTCCAGTGTGTATCTCATTTTGAACCAGATTCAGGCGTTTTTAATGATGAGACTTCCATTGTTTTATTTCTTTCATGTTGAAGGCATTATTACTGCAAATGAATTTTACTCTTTGCTCAAGATGCATATCCCAAATATTTTTATTTCCTGCTCCAGAAAAAAAAGGCCATGGCTTTGGGCAGTCAGTCTGTATAAAGGACAGTTTTAGCAGTTTTATTGTTCCCCACAGAATGTGACCTCTCTGAAGTCCTGAATTCCTGAATCTCCTCCTACACTGTTACCAAAGTTGTGCTCTAGAGTCTAAGGGGTCACCCAGAAATCCTTATCATTATGATGTACTGCATTTATCTTGTCTTCTTTGATGAATGCTGAGCAATAATGTTAAACCTTTCTTCCCTTCCCAGCAGGATAGATTTTCATCCGGAGTTCAGTGTCTTCAAAATAAATCTGAGATAAAGTCATCAACAGAATGAGCAAATACAGCATTGAGGAGTAAATATGGGGCCCAGTGGGGGTTCGAGTCTTCCTTGTCATTATATCACCAAAAAGACCATTGTAACCAGTGAAATTAACTCAAGACTTCTTTTCCACTTAAACCACTATTTCAGAGGGTGACTTTAAGTTTGTCTTTTAGAGCAGTAATTCACAAGTGGCAGCAGATTTAGGATGAATTTAAAATGCTGGTTTGAAAAACTTGACCCCTGTGGTAGAAAAGTTGAGCTCCAAAATGGTGAAGTGTGCAAAATATGGGATCCTCTCTGCCCAATTTTATTAAATAAGACTGACATTCTTTACCATGTTTTTAAAATACTCTGGATCAAGGCTGGCATGGATGTGCAATATATTAAATTGGACTTATTTAGGTAACCTTTCTCTTCTTTAACCTTCTTCTCTTTTTGAGCACCTTGTAGCTGTGTGCAGTCCAGGATCTGCCGTGTGGATTGCATAGCTCTGAGATGTGGTGAGCTCTGAGAAACACTGAGTGTAGGCACTGTGTGGAAATTAACCAGATTACCAAAATCAGATGATATATAAATGTTGTCTTTTTATGTCCTTCTTGTAAAAAATAAATCAAAAAACAACCAGATCCTTTTGGAGCATGAGAAACAAAAAATGTAGCATTAATTAATCCCATGAAATTTTCCCTTTGGCCATGCCTCTCTGTAAGTTAAACAGTCCCCTAAAACTGCATTCCAGAAGGAAACTGTTCTCAGATAGCCACTGAGATAATATGAGAATTTNTTTTTTAATTTGCAACCAAAGCCCCTCAGAGGATCTCCCTGCTGCTTTGGTTGCTGGACACTTCCAATGTGGAAGGTGGGAAAAATCTGGTTTTGCCCATGCCAGCCCCAGCCACCCTGAGCCTACACCCACAGCCAAACCTGGGCCCACTTTTAGGCTGGGTGTAAGATGCTCCCAGCTGGCTCAGCTCTTCTGAGGGCCAGAGTTCACTCTCTGCCTTCTGTAGGGATGAACACATCAGGAAGGGGGAAGTGAGCTCCATGTACCTCTCAGGGCTGAATGGGACACCGAGCTGAAGAGGAAGCGATGATAAAAACTGCTCAGAAATCAAGAGGAGTTCTGTATTTTATGAACTTGATTTGTGAAATTACCCACAGATTTTATTTTTTGTTCAAAAATAGGCTACTTCCTGACAAGAAAATTATCTGTTTGAAGTTTAAATTACTTTGAGATTAAATTAAAAATTAGATTTCTGGATTTTAAAATTTCATTTAATTAAATGTTACAGCCCTTTGGAATTTAAAGAAACTGAAACTCTCTGAAGACAAATGGCAGACACAATATTTGAAATTTGATGACAAATTTTTCCTTAATTTTATCCAATTATATTAAGAGGTTTTTGAGTTACAGAGCATTAAAAAGCACTACTGAGGCCAGAGACATGCTAGTGAAACATTGTTTCTGTCATGTGGAGCTCTGTACAGAATTGTGTGGGCTTCAATAAATGTATCTTGATAGTTTACCTTAAAACTCTCTGTCCTTTTCCTCAGTTCAGCTGAATCCAATGAAATAGATACGCAGCTTGAAGAAGTGCTTCACACCCCCACAAACGCTAAAAATGGCCCTGATACAACATGTATTTATGTAACAAAATCATCTGCATTAATATCTTCCTTTCCTTTCTGCAAGAAGCACGGGAGGGACCCAGGCTGACACATTTCCATGCAGCCCCTTCCAGTCTTCTCCTTGCATTTGGGGAAGCAGGGATGAGTTGTGTTTTCCCTTAAAAAAGGCCACTGGATAAACAGGAATTTGGTGTGGCTATTAATAGGGTTGGCTGCAAACCTGCAGCCCAAGCTTTTGGGTTCTCTCCCCTTGAATATTCGGTATCCTGTTATGGATCAAAACTACATGATAAGAAGGGTTCTGGTCAGTGTTGCTATCCTTCAAAATAAAGAGGGTATTAATACCAATGTATTTCCTCCGCTTTTCTGAAAAGACAAGAGACTGGCTGAGGGGATCAAGTTTGATGTATTGAGCTGTTAACTTCTTATTCACCTCTGACAGAATGTAGAGAAGAATGGTCCCACCTGGCAGCCGTTTGCTGCCCCATTTGTCACCATCATGGTCAGGTGGTTGTCTGCTGTCCAGATCACAGCTCAACCCCCTGCACCTGGGCAGGTCTGCAGTTTGAGGGAAGGGCCCAGGTGCTGTGGAAAGAAAGTGAAGGGCTCTGTATTGGTCTCCCAGGGCTGGCTGCTGGACTGGGATGAAGGGAAGGAAGACTGTGTTGTAGCTACTGCTGCTGCCAAAAGGGTCAGAGAAAGTCTTGGTAACCCTGCCATGTTTAGCATCACCAAAATACCTGGGGAAATCAACAGCCAACAAGCCTCCTCATTTTTCATGTGGTTCATATGGTCATTCTGCCCCAGCTCTGCTGTTCCCATCTCAATCCTGAGAGCTGAAAGTGTCAAAGCCCTTCCTCAAGCCACAGCTCACTAGGATGGCTCCTTGGAGAGGAGTGTTACTCCCACAAGGCTGTCCTGAAGAATGACCTCCTAAGTCTGCTAAACCAACACTCACTGCCCCAGCCTGCTGCCTGTTGTGGAAATGAATCCTGAGCAGCAGTGAAAATCAAACCATTATTCTCAGCAGCAGCTGTAAACTCGATAAGCTCTCTGTCCTCCTTTCTCTCCCCCTGCCCCATCCCTCCCTTTGGTGTTAAAATGAAGGCAGAGACATGCTGAGAGAAGCAGTGCAACGGTCTGTTTGCAGGATAATGTGCAGACCACATGTATGTATTAAAGACTATATGGAGTTATAATTGAGCCAGGAGCATTTAAATGCAAGCCAAGGGGAATTTGCTATTCTGTGTGGGCAGATTTCAATTGTAAGGTTGGCAGCTCTGGTATCCTGTTCTCTAATGCCATGAGATGAGAAAAAACAGGCTTTTCTTTCAGAGCAGTTGATTATTGAATCCGCACCAGCTGTTCACCCTAATCCAAGCTTTCTGTGCTCGTTCCTTGTAATAGAGGCATCCCTCATCCGTCCATCCATCCATCCATCCATTTCCCCATTCTCATTTTCATGGGTCTTTTGTAATCTTTCAGAAAGGTGGTTAGCAGATATCAGTCATCTAATGCAACATAAGCATCAGTACAGACAAGGGTTATAACTAACAAGAGAATAAAGCTCCCCCCGCCCCCCCAGCTATATATTGAAACTCAAATGATATTTTACATCCATTGCAAGATGGAAAAAAAGCCATCATGAATTAGAAGGCAGAGAACCATTTTTTAACAGTGACACCTGACTCTGTGCCCAGCAAACCGTGTGGGATCAGAGCTGGAGCGAGTCCTGAGCTGGCGCAGAGCGGCAGCTGTCCCTGCTGCCCCACTGCCAGCCCAGGGACTTGTACCCAGGCATGCAGCAGCAGTAAGGGAAATAGAATTTTATTTCCCTTTTTTTTTTTTTTTCTTTTTCATAATAAAGGGGGAGGAAGGGGTGAGATAAGAAGTGAGTTCCTTCTGGGTGCTTCTCACTCAGCCTGCAATGTTATGTAAGGTTGGTACAGCTAATGCCTGCTCTGCTTCACCATCAGCCTGGCTGCTTCATCCCCACTACACAATTATTTCATCAGTCTCTCCTACTAGACATCACAGTGCTATTGTGATTAGTCACATTTATTAGGAGAGCAGCTAAAATAAAATTAGCAAGCACAGGGGCCCAGTTGCACAAGGGACTGGGTGAACACAGCTCCAAGTAGTCCCTGCCCCAGAAAGATGCTAATTCCCTGAAGGAGGAGGACTAGGGACAAGGGGGTGACACCTAACACTCAAAAGAGGGGTGTGAAAGAAGGAGAGGAATGCTGTTTCCAGGAAGAGCTTTGGAAGGGAAGGGTGAGTCTAAGTCAGAATGAGTCAACTGGGAATAAAAGGCAGCAGGAGAAAGGACATTGTAGGGGAAAGTAGGGTGGAGGAAAAGGTAATACAGTAAGTGACAAACTGGAGAAATGAGGTTGATGGTGGGGAAAAAAGACAAGTTTACACAAAAAGGCAACCAGCACAGCAAATCCTCCCTGTCTGCCTGTCCCCTGACCATTTTTGCTGCTGCTGCTGCTGCTACACATTTTTGCCCTCTGTACAATTTCTTCACAGTGTTTCTCTGTCTGAAGGGTGCATCCTTCCCTGCTCACCATGTCCTCCTGTGCTCAGAGGATTACCCCAAGCTCTGTGTATGGGCAGCCTATAATATCTTCTCTGGAAATCTTGGCTGAATCACAGAAACTGTGTGTAATGCCAGAACCATGCAAACTGAAAAGCTGCATTAGCACTACAGATTGTATGTACAGATTTGGAAAACAGAGATACGGAATGTTCTGGGGCATGATGGAGAAAATGGACTGGATGTCCACCATCCTGAGAGAGGACATACAGACAGGCAGGTACAATTGCATTTCTGTACTTTATGGGCATATGGAGCATAATGAGCCCTTGAACTGACTACTGGACTTTCAGGAGCTGGAGATGTCAAATGGTGTATGTCATTTAGCTATCAATTTAAATCAGTGTATCTGGACAATTTATAGATAAAACTCCATAAAGAACTGGCTTGGAAACTCATTAGATAACAGACCTTAATATAAAAGGAGGTCTGAATGTGATACTTGAATGAATAGAGAGAGGAGTAATAAAGTGCATATTTTTCCTTTGCAAGCGGCATTGATGGTACTTCAAGGGAGTTGCTGGATAATGCTCAAGTGTCCACATTTTCAACCGAATATTGAAAAAATGATGAAGTTGCAGAAAAGAGTTCCAAAAAGATTTTAAGAAAACAGGATTATAATTTGATGTAATACTTTCTGTAAAAAAACTTGGAATACTTAATCTGTTACGCTTATCCAAAAGAAAATTGAGAAGTGTCCTGATTATGGTGTGTGTAACTTCACATTGAAAAATTACCAGATACTAAAGAACCCTTTAATTTATTTGAGATAAGCATAATAAGAAACAACAGTTGTAATCTGAAGCTGACCAGAAAAATTTAGATGAGAAACTAAAAATAATTCTCTTTTTAACAGAAGGAATTATTTCTGAATGAAATTCTAATTCACCTCTGTTTGTCAGATGATAGTTAAACTCCTTTCATAAAGGTTCAGTCAAACACCATCTTCCTGATTTGCTGCAGATGGTATTGGGTGAGAGTGGATGGTTTGTGTTATAATTTGGTGGTGTTCTGTTGCCTAGAATTCCATGAACAGCTTATGTGTCCACCAGAGCTAAAAGCTTTGTATTCCACACATTTTATCTGATTACATGCTTTGTTACCAGTTCATAGGTAGAAAGCTGTTGGATCTCTACACATTTGCAGAGCAGTTAGCCCAAATCCTGGAGATCCTCCCATTCACATGCTGAATAGCTGTAATTAAAATTTAAAATGCTTACAGCCTCAGTTTCAATCAAGACTAACTTCCAAGGGTATTCTTTTGAGCTGACAACAACAGGAAGGCAGATACGAAGGTTATATGAGTTGAGGGAAAATTGGACAGAAGAGAAGTGTTAATTTGTCAAAGTGGAATGTTCCTTAAATTTGGCATTCAGCAGGTACCTAAAATGGTTAAAATTGACACACAGTTCTTGGCAAGTACTGTTAGAGGGTGGCTGCTATAGGAAACCACTTGGTGTAGAGTAGATGCTGTCTGGACCATTCCGGATTAAACAAATATTGCATGAAGTCTGCAATCAGGACTGGATTCAGTAATTCAATTGCTTCAAGTCATATGGTCCTAAAACATATGCCACTGGGCAGTGCAGATATGCACCAGCAGGAGCTCTAATCCAAACCCTGCAAACATGTTTGTTTGGCCCAGCGTGTCTCCCATTGCTGAAGGTGCTCCCTGAATAGTCTGACAAGAGAGCTGGTTGGCATAAACCTTGATGTCAACAACAAATAAAGGCAAATATGTCGCAAATTTAGAGCCAGCAAGTTTAATAGACACAATACTTCATAAAACTGCTGAAAATGAACCACAGTTGACAGGCTGCTTGTTTTACTTCTACCACTCCATGAGTCCTGTCAAAAAACTGGGAAAGAACATCCCAGTCAAACAAAAGCCTGGTACAAAGCCTGCCCAAACGTGAATCAATGCAGAGCCCTTAAGTTCCTGTAGCCTAGCCCCACTTTTGGCATATTTACCCCATGATGAATCAGGACTAAAATTGTCACATCTCACAAGCCTGTCTTTCTGAGCACAGCCTGCTTGCTCCTTTCTCACGCCTTCAAATGCAGAGCTGGCCCATTTTGTACACAGCTGCCACAGTTTGATTTGCTTTGTGTTTATGCCTTAAGCTTTGCCTCTCTGTTTCCATGTCCACAGCCCCAGTATATTTTATGTCATCCTATCTGGAATGCCTGGAAGATAAACACCCCCTTCAGTCACGTGTGAGGGCATCAGGGCTGCAGCGACACAGAATAATCACACTTAATTTCTCTGATTGGCTCTGGGTGGTGTTGTGGGGTGATGGGGTGCCCCCCGTACTTGCCAGACTGCTTATTCCCATCCAGCACCTCATCAGGTGCAGCTGGGCCATGGATCCCAGGGTACCGATCTCTGGCAGCTCTTGCACTGCCTCCTGTCCATCATCCGGGGAAGGTGCTGATGCAGCATGGCAGAGGACAGACAGATTGACAGACACAGTGTGGCACCCGGCCTCGGCACCCTGCTGCTCACAGCTCTTTCCACAGGCATCACAGATTGGGATGTTAGCCTGGAGCTGTGGTGCACACTGTGTGGTAGCGTGGGTGTAATTCAGGAGCAGCAGTTTTGACGTGGGTGATGCAGCACTGGTGTGGAGTGACGGTATGGGGGCTGTGCTTTGGTTCCAGGGAGGGAGGGAGGGCGAGAAAGGGAGGGAGCGCTAAGGTAACCACAGAAACATGGTATCCTTGGATATTAGCAATCCTGACCTACTTCTGGGTATTCACTCACTGTTTTAGTGCTGTTGACAAAAGAGGAATAGGATGGAGGGCTTAAAGCTCTGAGGGGAAAAAAAGGGACCTTTCCATAATTTTCTAGGATCAAGACTATTCATGATAATATTCAACTAATTAAAATATTTAAGTTTTATTCCCTTGCACATAATTTTTGACTGTTTTCATTTCTGTTTTATATACTATAGAAAGTATTTTAATAATACATCACTGAAATATCATTGACAGAGATGTATTGTTATGTATAGGGTGTAGATCAGAGTGACTGACGGGGGTGTCATTATGCATGTATAACCTAGTTGTTGTCAGTGGTGTTAATCTGGCTCTGCATTTGATTTAGATCAGTGAGAAGCCCTTTTCCACAGTTGCAGGGCTACTTGTGATCCAGATGCTGCTCTCCACCTACATCAGTAAAATCACACTGTTGTAATTGCAGGAAAAAGCAGGCCCTGGACTTCAGTGAGATATGGAGAATTTATACTAGTAAGTAACTGGGAGCAACTGAGTCTGTCTGTTTTATACCAGATTAAATACCAACTGAGTCTTTCTATTTTGTACCAAATTAAATACCCATTTCAGACCAAAAAACAAATGACAAGGAAAATTACTGTGGGATTTGCAGTCATTCCTAAATTATCAGGGGGAAGGCATTTTTGATAAACAAAACCAGCTGGAAAGACAAAGGTGCTGTCTGGTGTTGAGCTCTAAGTGTCCATTGCAAAGCATGGAAAATACATAGTTTAGGGCTTCAGCTGAACTCCATTAAAGTTTTCATTTCAGTGGACCATGGACCACTGTCTTGTGTAAAACTGTACCTGGTGTGTTAATAAAGACTGAAACTGAGGTTTAAAGCCATAACTTTAGCTTCTAGTCTTTTTAAAAAATTTTTGACAGTTCTGTGGGGAAAAAAAAGTAATAATGAATCAGGGCTTGTCAAGGTATTTTTAATATTTTTCTCAGCTGCAATTTCTTTCTGCATACACAATCTCAAACATTTAGACTATGCTGGCAAAATGAACCAAAAAGAGTCTGAAAGGAAATGGTAGCAAAAGTGGAGCTTTCCAGCATGACTTTTTATTAACTACTGAAAATCAGATTAGGTAGTGATGCTAACATAATGGTGCCTGAATTCTGTTGCAATATTGGGTATATGCAGAGCTGCCTTCTTTACAAATTGAAATGTACGGGTATTTATATATCTTCTGCAAAACTTGCATCTTGACAGCATGGTACTGACTAAAGACATGGCTTGAAGAAATCCCATGTCACCCTTCCCCTACACCAGGCCTGCTTCAAGTCCAGATTATGTGCTCAGATTTTATAATTCCCACTTTATTGGTGGAAAACTTGTATTAGATGGAGGTTAAATAATCTACCGAATGTCACTCAATTATTATTTTCACAGGATTGAGTGGAAATTCATGAATTCCCAATCTTCAGAGTGCAAGACCAAACTCTTGCCTTTATAGGCACTGATCCAAAAATTTTCACTTTTTCTTTCATCTGTTCAAGAAGGATTCATATCTAGTTTCTGCTGATAATTCAGGCATTGTCTCATGTAGACTTGCTTTGATCAGACTTAGACTAAAGTCTTGGCTCCACTGAGGTCAGAAAGAATCTCACCACTAACACCAATGAGTTATGATGAACAGTACTAAATCTCTGCCAGTTGCTCTGACTGGTAGCATTGTCCACTCTATATGGTAAAGCCTCACATACACAGCGCACCTGACAGTAAACATTGAGTAAACTTTTGGCGGAAACAAAAGCAAATTTGGAGCATGCACTGCACCCTGTCTCTGCCTGCCTCCCCTCATCCCCCACTGTCAGCATGGACATCCTGGAAAGGGTGTTAAACAGGCAAGTATGAAGGGGGGAAGAATATGTTGGTGGGCTGTGGATAATGCTGAGCAAAATGTGCAGTTTTGCAGTGCTGTCTAATGCCTATATCCTCAGGGAAGTAGACTTTCTTCTTTGAAAAGGGCTTGTGCAGCAAGTTCATGAAAGATTTTTCAGAAAAAGCCCATCTCAACAACCTATTAGTAACACAGCCTTATGAAAGACTCAGATACATTTCTAAAGCTGTTAGCTTAATTTATTGTGGTTGGACTGTGGGATCTGAGATTTTATTTTTTGAAAGGACACGTCTTTTTCCATGCTGCACTCCAAGTTTGGTGTTTTTCAATTAAAAATACATGACACAGATTGACTTTCTGGTCAGATTTCTGTATCAGCCCCTGCGGGATACTACAGTGTATCTGCTAGTGGGGTCTTATTCATTGAATAGTATTTCCCACAAGCCTGCAAATTTCCTTCTTCATTTAGATAGTTACTTAGTCTTTCTTTACTCCAAAGTTGAAATTAAATGAAATGTAATTTACATAATAAGTTATTCAGAGCCTATTGTGTGTCAAATGGAAAAATCTGCCATATTTTATCCTTTTGACAAGTAGAAAGAAATATGTTGAAAGGGACATACCCAGTTATTAAGGGTATGTGATAGTGTTTTCCTCTTTTACTTTACTTTAGCAAAATATCCTTGCAACACACTTGGATTTTTAAATATAAAATCTCCTGAAATATTAGATTGTGCTATCTGGACTTCATTCTTAACAACAGGCAGGATCACAAGGTAAATGGCTTGTAGGAAGAAGTTACAAAAGAGAGCTTCTTCCTATAAGCCCCTAAATAGCCTTTAAAACTAATAAGAAATCCATGATGGGGAGGAAACCCAGGAAACCAGTTCTTGCATACTATTCATTGTAGGAAAAGGGAATACAGGTGACCTTGCCCCTGATAAGTAACAGCTGTGTTAATTACCCAATGCAACCTCACCCCTGATGAATCACAGCTGTATCCAGTAAAGATAAGTGTATTAAAAGGAGTGGGTTAGCTGGTGAGGGGAGGATCATGAAGGACAGAGAACCTTGAGGAGGAGCCGCCTCCCTCCCTCCCTCGGGAGGAGCCGCTCTGCTGTGAGGTCAGTCTTGGTCTGCACTCACAGCCTGTTGGAACCTGCAGTCACAGTCTATCTGGGTAAAAGCCTGCAGTCAGAGTCTACAAACTGATCCCTGCAGTTAGAGTTTAGCAGGAAATAACCAGAGGCTGCAAGGAAAACCTACAGTAGGAGCTTGGTGCAGCCAGAGTCAGTGACTGGTGGAGTCAGGATGGCTGAGGTGTAAAGATGAATAAACCAGGACCCTTTTCATGCTGTGATAAACAAGAAGTCTGTGTCTTGGCTCATTTCTATCCTCTAACAAGAGGGCTGTTGCAATAATACATGGGCAATTCCACTGACTGAAGTAAAACATTGTTATACTAGATCCTCCAATTCTTACTCATTTTCTTGAAGTGGAAGATGTGCTTTGCTGTATGGGATTCACATTGAACAGTGGCTTCAAAAACTGAGTTGTAGGTGGAGTCTGAGCTTACAGTTACCATCAAATACCTGAAGCTGGAACATTTGGGCAGCACTAAAGCTTACATACCTTGTAAGCTACGAAATGTACAACAGAGGTCATGACTACCCAAGGATATTAAATATCCAATGCAGTTTTCTCAGTCTAGAAATTTGTTTGGTGTACAGGTCACATTTCAAAGTGGTAATAATCTACCTGTGGCACTTTTACCCACTCATATTCTGTCCTAACCCACAGCATGGCATGCTCATCACTGACAAAAAGCTCCTGTTCTTCAAACATAGAAGTTACAGTCTCACACTGGGCAGAGATATCGATGTGCTACAGACAATGTGACAAGGAAATATTTGTGGTAAACAGAAACATGTAAATATAACCTTTTCTTTGAAGAACATGTGGTCTTTGGGGGCTTGACTCATCCATGAGCCCCCATGGGCTGGAAGTTCTGAGATTGAGCAGCACCAAGGACTGACAAGTTTGTCCATGGCCTGCATTGGCAGATGCCATTTCTTCTGGTGTGTCCATGGGAAAACAAGCCCTATATTTGCAGCTTTTTACCAATGCCAGGATTAGTGGGAACACTGGGTATCCCACTGAGAAAAATCCAAGAATAACATTAACAATGTAATCCTTACGAGTCCAAGTATGTGCCAGTCTTTCAGAAGCAGTGGAAAGGACATGATAGATCCTGCAGCTAACACAACAACTTCAAAGTGCATGGGCAGCGTATGCACAGTGCCACTAAGTGATATAAATACTTCTCTTAGCACTTCATGCTAGGCTCCCTGTTGATACAAGCTGTTCATGAGAGATCCAGGCTAAAACTATCCATAGACAGAAGGAACACAAAAGGTTAGGATGTTTTAGATAGAAGGTATAAGAGCTCTCTAACCTCCAGTTACTAATTATCCCACACATCTTGAAGGTACCATTTTCTTATGTGAGCCAATCTCTGTATTTTAACTTAAGTATTTACCCACCAGGGACAGCTCACTTTGGGAATGATGGGGTTTAGCTGCACCAGAATGGTGCAAAACATTGTAAGATCTTTTTGTGCCATATTCCCACCTCCACTACACAAGGATAATACCCATGTTAATACTGAGCCCAGTACTACATCTCACCACACTGAGATGTGCACACCATGAAGGGGGAAGAGCACTGTGCCTACATAATACCCCTTAGCAGGGATACCCATCAGGCAAAAGGCCTTAAAGCCAAACATAGACCTCAGACAGGATCTAATTAAATATATATATATATATA
>WEIU01008309.1:42696-66061 GCA_013389925.1 Aegithalos caudatus | reverse complement strand
ATATATAATAGTACTGTCTGCAACAGGATCAAAGTCATAGTGGAAATCCTGCAGAGAGAGGACCTGGCTACTCATGGCTCCATGCTGGCCAGGGGAGAAAACTTCTTCCCTCAGAGCAGCTCAGCAAAGCAGAGGCTGTTCCTGCCATTTATTACAGTGCTCAATTACAACACTACAGCAATGCATTATGAAAGCAGGATAAGTAAGGATGAAGGATGCTGGCTGTGTCAGGCAGCTATAGAGATTTAGATTGTCCATAGCTGAATCCCTGTAGCAGGATACAAGTTGTGTTGTCTAGAAATGGAAACCACCCCAAAGGACTGGCTGGGTATAATGAGCCAGTAAATGGATGGTGATCATTGAGTGTTGCCTCCTCTTCCTAAAATTCCCTAGTTTCCAAATACCATGTTGGTGAGGAAAGTAGCTTAACTTTTCCTTCAGTATGTCCTTAGTACAATGAGCAGTTCATCTGGCATAGGACTACCTGATTATTTCCAAAATGGAAAGACAAAGGGTTAGCAATCAAAAAAAAAAAAAAAAAAAAAACCATTTTTGTGCTGTTGATCTCAACAGAGGGGTGAATTTGAATAAGAAAAGAACATTACTACAACAACACAATGTAAGCATAAAACCATAGCTTCCAGAAACTCCTAGAAGCTGCATAGGTCTCATTTCTCTTTGGACAGCTCTTCTTTATTCTAAAACAGATTTTGTGGAAAGTTAGATGCAGGGAATCTACAACTGCTTTACCTGCTTTCATTACTCATGACAGAGAACAGCAACTGGAAGCATTTGTAGATTATTACATCTTGATAATCTGGTTTTGTATAGTTTATGAGTTTATATGCTTTTTTTGCAAAAACTGTCCCTTGATTAAAACACTAACTTGGATGCTCAAAATGCTCCTGGCCAGCTATGAAGCTGGGTGACCTTGGATATGTTACTTAACCACTATATATTACTAAAAAGACATCTTTCCCTTATATGGTTTCATTAAAATAAGAATATGAAAGATTGTAAAATACTCAGTGTGGTACAGTAGACATTTAAGACAAGGGTTAGCAATACAGTATTTTGGAATTGATAAAGCATGGGTCTTAGGTGATTATGTTTGGTTTGCTTAATCATACAAATGCTGAAGTAATCAGGGAGCTGATTAAAAGTGTTCTGCATAACTTTGTTGAGAACACAGCAAGTTGTCCTAACTATAGTTGTTTTGGAGAGTATCTTGACAGAAAAGGACCTTGCATTTCAGAACCAGACACTTCCTGTGTGGCAGCTGCATCTCATAGTGTCTATTCCTTTTCTTCTTTTATGTGTTTCTGTATTTCTGGTTGCTTCCCTGCCAGGATTTTTTAACGTGACTATGCAGCTTGGAAGCTTCACTTTCTAGGGAGTTCTGAGGTGCCCCCTCAGTGCTCAGATGTTCCTGCCACAGGCTGCAGGTACAGGAGAGCAGGAGGTGCAGACCCAGAAACAAGCTCACAGTTCAGTCTCTTTTCTCCCTAGAGCTGCAGATATGCAAGGCAGGAACTGTGCAGGGCTGCTCCACATTTCTGTGTGTTGCTCCTTGTATGCTTCCCTCAGGGAGAAGCTCTAGTGAGCCTGAGAATACATACATACATATATATATATGTGTGTATATATATATATATATAGGGTGCTAGAATACATTAAAAAAATATGTGTTCTGCATTTTTTGCAGTCTTGTAACATTTTAGAGACAGACTGACAGCAGTCAGACCAATAAGTCTTGGTAAATATGTTCAGTTCATCCCTGGGTACTGGAAGTCTCAAGGTAGTGACCAATATGCCCATGTGACCATGTGGCCACCAGCCTGATGAACTGGGTGGTTTCACTTATGAACAGAACAATACAGACAGAAATAGATAAGTAATGAAATCCCCTTTGATTTTGGGAATAAAGACTTTCATTCTCTAGCAGAGCAGGTGCTAGCCAGTACCCTGCTTCTGGGACTTGCCCCATTCAAAGCTCAATTCCCTCAAGGGAAGCCATAGGAATATGTATTCAAAGGCTATGAAAAAATCTGCTAATAGTGGAGGTTTCTTCTATGCTTAAGATTAAGCCTAGACTAAAAATAGGAGATGAAATTGCCCTCTAAAATGTTTTTAATCTTGTCTGGTAGTATCATGGATATTTTTGTCATGCATATCAGAATGTAATACATCTTCTCTGTCCTTTCAGGATGAAATTCTACTTCTAGCATTACAGTTAGTGCCACTGTCCTTCAGAAAATGTGGGGCATCTCCCTGTGTTCCACTGCTCATTCTTGCCATGCCGTGTTCTTTTCTTTCCACCCTGAGAAACTAAAGCACAAAGCCTGACTGCATGACTGCTTGCTGCAGGGAAGGACAACTACTCATGGCATGGGAATGGGACCAGGAGTGGCAAAATCTAGAAGGGAATTGAAGCAATGATAAAGACACAGGTCCAGGCTCCTGGTCCTTTCCCACCCCCTGTGCACACCCTGGCACTGAGCTACCAGGGCAGGAGCAGTCTGCATCACATTTTGCCCTGCCAGGGCTCTCTATCAGATACATCAATCTCTAATGGCTTTGGCCACCTCCCCAGCCCTGGGAGAGCTGATGTTACTCTACCTTACATGGTAAGGAAACCAACAGACAGAGGTCCAATGAGACAGATATTCTCAGATGAAGTCCCCATCTAGTCCTGTATTTTACTGTGGTTTATTAGTTTTGTATTGAATTCTTGTTCTGTAGGAAGAGTCTTTTCTGGAAATTAAGTAAATGGACAAAGGCCAAGCTGGACTCCCTCTGGCTGCTGCTATTGCTAATGCTGTGTGAGAATTCTCACAGCATTCTCACCTTCTCACAGCAGTACCCTTGGACTATGCTTCATACAAACCTGGGTCTGAGGCTCATGTAATCAGGCCTAAATAATCTTGTCTCCAAATAATGAAACAAGTGAAAAACAGACAATATGTATAATGATAAATTCAACACAGAAGTATAAGATAAAAGCACATATATAAATGTTTCATCTTTTTATTCTTCCCCTGCCCCCCTTTATAGCAAGCTGTGTTGAGATTGGTCTTCTTTTAAATATTTTTAGAAATATTGAAATAACTGATGCATTGTAATACCAGTAGAGGCCTCACAATGGTACCCTTAGGCATTGCTCTGCTATTTCAGGCTCTGAAACAGTGCAGTTTGACAGAGTGAGAAGATCAAAAAGCTTTGTCTTTGTCCTAACTTGATGTCTGAGTCCTCTAGGATCTGCTCAGATGCCCTGGGACTTTTGCTTAGTTCTTTTGAGCATTATTCCAGTGCTATAAGAGAAGCAGAGACCATGAGCTGGGACCATGCTTCATCTCCAGAGGCAAAGAACCTTTAGGCTAATCGTTTCATTGCCTAGGGATTTGAGGGAAGCTTAAGGCATCATTGCGCCTTAGGATTTCAAGCTATATCAGGGACCAGAAAAGCTACTGGCATACATCAGAGTAGCTTCCACAGCCTAAATCAGTCCACAGCCTCCAGAGCAGCATATGCTACATAATATTTTCTGCTCTTAGTGCTTTTCTTTTCATCCCTGCCATCTTTTCTAGACCTCATAAGGCATCAGTATTGGAGGCACAGCAGGGATTATTCTTGTCTCTTAATCACTCAGCTCTGGTCCACAGGTGCCTTTAGAAATGTACACCAGAAGCAGACCTAGGACAAAATCTGACCCTGTTCAGCTGGATTTCCACTTATTTTCAAATAAATGATACAACCTCACTATAGAAAAAATCTAGAGGGATTTAATATAACGTGAATAATTATTTACAGAAATAACTGAACAGTTGTTACTCTGAGCAAGTGGCTGTGCATCTGTTTTTACCTTTAGGTATTCAAGCCAACATTAGAAATAAAAATATATAACAAATAGGTAATGAACATAATAAAAAATTCTCAAGCATAGTCATTCAGATTTGAAATTAATTCCCATAAATTCTGTTCATTCCCATCATCAATGAATATTCAAGAAAAGGGTTCATGGACAAAAACGTTTGCAAAAATAACTTGCTTTAATTAAGTGATGCAGCATATTCACAGAAGTGAATTTCCTATTCATAACTGTCAAAATCACATCAAAAACTTTCTTTAATAATTTTGTCTAGTCTAGAAGGATAGAAAGACCTTCCACTGGACCTGTGTCTCCCACCAAAGTGCTTGAGCTTTCAGCATGGAGGAACAAGGTTCATATCTAACCATTTTGTCTTTGAAATTCTGCTTATGCTGATGCATATCCACAAGAACCCAAGTTTTCTTATAATATTGTCCTCTGTGCTCTTGATGTTTGTCATCAATGCCCACTTGTTGAGAAAAATGGTTTAAGTAGCTGAAGCAATTGCCCAAAGCTGTGGCTAGGGGAAAACATGACTGAGTATTTGATTTCTGTGAGCAAGTATATTCACTGTACACAGAAAAACTCAAATTAATGGTTACCTATGGCAGAAAGCCAGGACAATGCAGGAGTTGTTTGTGCAAGAAAACTGATAAAACTGATTTTTTTTATCAAAACACACTGTCATAATGCATTTTGTGCATATCTTGTAACCAAACAGTGAACTGTAAAACTCAGTTTCCATGGACAACACACAACCAAAAGGCATGATAGTTCTTGTCAAAAAGCACAGGTAGGTGTTAAAAAGCTGATATTTAGCTGATACAGCTCTAAAAAAATAAAAGAGAAAAGATGATGGGAGTTTTGTCAAGACATGAGAGGCTGGAGTGAGAGGTCAGTAGCCATGGCTATGGAGTCTGTCTGGAGGGGCTGTATGCCCCGTGGGCTGAGCTACTGCCTGGGCTGAAACACCAAATGGAGGAAAAAGAATACCTAAAAAAAGCTTGTTGAGTCTAGACCTGCCTGAAGAATGGTGTGGCCCCTGGCATGGTGCAGGGCACCAGGAGCCACAACAGCCGCTACACATATGCCCAACACCTGCTTGAGGTAAGCATAATGAAAACATTTGATTATTAGTAATAAATTATTCTTTATATAATCACATATTTCTAGGTTAGTCTAAAGGAAAATGCTACTGAACCTGTGCCAGATCAATTTATAGACTCTTAAAATTGATTTAAATTCTTAGCTTTTCCTCTTTCCAAAACCATCTCCCAGAGATCACTTCCAAAGCTGGAGCAGAAGGCAAGAAATTACTGTGTCTGAATGGTTTAGTTATGATAACAGGCTCCTTGAATGGGCTGGAGACAATATAAGTGAAAATGGATTTTAATGTTGTTAATACATATGATTTGCTTTACCTCAAGAAATGTCTGAGGTAGGCAAGTTATTCATATGCAGATGCTGAAACATGCCAAGATTAACTCTATGTCTCATGTATATAAAAAATTGCAGATTTGTGGGATGAATTACTTTATTTTTTGGCTGAAGAGAAATAATGTGAGCAGGAACAATTTTCAGAAGAGAAGAGTTCAGGTTTTGCAAGGTGTCATGGGAGTCTAATCTCAAAAAAGACAGTGGGTGTTGCAAGCCATCAGTTCAGAGGCATAAAACAACTAAACACAGAAAACAAACTGAGGCAAATTCAAAACTTTCCTGTCCAGCAAGAAAAGGATTCCACCAAAACGAAGGCACTTACATCTGAAAAATACTTCAGAAAGCGTGCTCAGGAAAGACCTACTCTAGGACTTCTCTCTGTAGGGTAAATGGAAGAGCCCTAAAGGTTTATCTGTGAAAACAATCTTGGTAGTAACCTATCATTCCTCCCCCAAAGGATAACCCTGAATGTAATAATTAACCCAACTACAACCAGGATGCCTTTCCTAATAGATGAAAGGGGTACAGAACAGCCTGTCAGTTTCTTCACTGTTGACAATATACACTTGCAATGGGTACATCTAGAGAGACGCAGTAGAAGATAGCACTAACTGCAAGCAGTTGGGAGGAGGGAAAAAAAAATCCCTTGATGGAAAGCTGGGAACATTTATAGCCAATTGGTATTTTTGAATGGAGCTAAGAGTACAGTTTTCCTGACTTTTTGCCTATAAATAAATCACCAGAAATAGATTCAAGTGCTGGTGCAACTGTGCAGTCTGTTTTTCTACCTCTCAGCAGGATAACCTGCTGAGGATATGGAGGACTATCACTGTCCTATATTTTGCTTTAAAGCAGAGTCTCAGTGGGTTGCTCAGAAAGCAAGTTTAGACTGAGTAAACCGACGTGAATTCAATTTTGGTGTCAAAGACCAAATTCAGATATTGAGAATTCACTTCACACTATGAAAACTTCCAGACTGAAAAACTCCAAAAGTTGCTACCATCAATTGTTCTGCCCAGCTCCATGGAGGGGCTTTACTTTATTTGGATATTCTCAGCTCTTTATTAAAATCAGACATTGTTGATATGCTGCTAATTTTGTTTGTGCTCCTCCATACCCTGGCTTAGGTTCTGCCTACCCAAAGTGCTCCAGCAGCCAGTATTTGTTGAGAGTCAGATGAGGATGAAGCCTTATTTCTCGACTTTGATACAGTGCTGTAAGGAAGGGCTGACAGTTAAATAAAATTTACTGATTCAGCTTACTCAAGTATCTCTACAGAGGAGCTGCCACACTCTTGACAACACATCAGCGTGGTGTTATGCTCCTGAAGGAACTGAATGCATGCTAGATGAAAAATGCCCTTCATTTTTCTGCTTGAATCTATGCAGCTTTCATGGGAATTTTTCTTAAGCTCACTGCTGTTCTCGGTCACACTCTGTGTCAGCAAAAGAAGACAAGGTTTGTCCTTGTTACTGCTGAATACAGATGACTTCCTTTGGCCTCTGTCCTGGTTATCAGGGCTCTGCAGCAGAGGAGAGGAGGGAGAAGGGGAGTGAAACTTCAGTATTACTAGCTTTGCTTTTTGTGCCCAGAACGCAGTGCAGGCTGAAGCCATTGCACGAGGTCACTGTGCCAGTCCAGCTGTTACTAGGGGTTGCCACATGAGCCCTGGATGTTGGAATATTGTAATGCCACAGTGATGGCTGTTCTGCCACCAGTTCTTGCTGTAAGTCATCTTAGTCAGTTCTACAAGTGGGGCCTTATTTGATAGAAAAACAAGTTGTTTCCCTTCCTGCTGGACTGGCTTGGTTGCACAATCACCTTTACATCATATCTCTTTTACAACAATTTGCCCCTTTAGACATGGATTCTATTCACTATGGCATCTGAAAGGATACAGGTACTTGAAAGTGGGGTGACAGCTGGATGCCTTACACTGAAACCTGTTTAAGTGTCTGTGTTCTTGCACTAAACCAATAAAATCAAGCAGATTTTAAATTTTATTTTCACTGGTCTGTATTATTCTAACTATTGTTATGTTATCAATGCTTCTCAGTATTACACTGAGGAAGACAGAAAACATGTTTATACAAGCAAAGACTTTTAGCAGATAACTGATTTTGTAACTTAGACAAATGTGGACTTTTACTGGGATGCAAAGGATTACCCTTAATCCCTCAATGTCCAAAGGTGTGTATAGTCCAAAGGCAAGTATAATCTGCAACTGCTCTAGTGTCTTCTGCCTTGATTAGAAAAAGAAGGATTGAAACCTGGCCTCTGGTTATTAAATGGCCCTTGGGAGTCATCACTGATACCTAAATAAATGTGGTTCCCTATGAAGAGCATAAGGCAAAAAGCCTAACCACAGTACACAAAGAAAGAGGTCTGAACAGCAGGGAAATTTGCTCTGAGTGTGGCATCAAACAAGAACCCAGTTGGAATCTGTGATTTTTGAGAAGAATTGGGAAATAACTAGAGATGGTAAATGTGTTTGATTAAGAGATGCCCAGGGATAACCTGATGTGGTTTTAACATCATGTAGCCATGAGCTACTAATCTGACTGCAACCTGGATGGAATTGCATCATCTGTGCTGGTCAGGAGACAAGTTTAAATAGCTCTAATAATCTCATTGGCCTTTAGGAATGTTGTGATTCCTTCTAAGTATGGTTTCTGTGATGAGCCTTCTGTAATTCATGACAGGCAAATGAGTGCCTAACTGCATGCCAGGGTTGTTCTTCTGCTTGAGAAGCAGCCAGCAGCTATTACCAGAGAGTACCCTGCCTTTATTCTATTTTGGCATTTTTGTTCTCACATGAAAATAATTGAAATACAATGGACTGGGGTAGAAATCAGGAAATAGGCACTATTCACTGAAGTAGTTGTGGTTCAGCTGTTAAGATGTAATAAACTGTTAGCTGTATTAAATTTTTTTCTAGTATCAAGAATTGGGATCAATAATTTTGAAGTTTCAGGGCGTGGTTTTGGTTTTCTTTTAAGATGCAGGCAATCCTCAATTTAAGGAAAGCAAAATCTATGTATAGGTTTGGTATTTACATCCCAGATACCTTGGTGGAATATGGTTGTCAGAGGTCCTTGTTTAGGTTTCACTGTATTTTATGTCCAAAACAAAAGGTGCAGAAACCTCTTACAATGAAAGAGTTACTCAGACTCTGTGCATCCTGAACTTCCCTATTTGGGAAAGACATGAAATGGACTTAAATATATGATGAAAAAGAGTCCTCCCAAGGGGACTCCATTTTCCATTTCCAAAAAAACGGAAGTACATCTGTAAAGTGGCAGGGGATGATTAGGGCTTGCTGAAGCCAAAATACGATTTGTGAGACCAAATCTTCTCTGACAGCAAGACAAAGATGAAATATTTAAAACTTCGTTTTCTTAAAATGACTAAAAAGTCAGTTCTTAGCTTTCTGCCCAGCTAGAGAATGAAAGTTAATTTGTTTACCAGAGAATAATTTATAAGATGTTTGTTTTCAGAAATAGCTGAAGCATCTTTGATCAGCAAATCAGTTTCTGGTTCTTTAGCCTTCTTCTGTATCTAGACTTCCAAGAGGATGACTTTTTCATATATAATGGCAAAACCATCCATCAGGTTCTTGGGAATTAAATATTGGTGATTTTTTCTTTTTTAAGACAAAGATTTAGAGGGGAAAAGCAGGAAAAAAAGGCTAAAAGCTGAAGTCTCAGAACCCAGGAAGTAACATAAGAATATTGGTATTATTTGTTGAATTTCATGAGTTTTAGGTGAATTGTGAGCCCAATTCATGGTTAGTTCCTCTCTTCCCCTTTGAAGTTAACTTTTTCTTTTCCTTCTTAAATATGTTATCACATATGACATGGTCTTTCCACCATTCTGACTGGCCCAGCCTTGGCTGGTGGTGGGTCCGTCCTGGAGCTGGCTGGCACTGGCTCTGTTGGATGTGGGGGAAGCTGCAGCACCTTCCCACAGAAGCCTCCCCTGTAGCCCTGCCTGGTACCCAAATCTGGCCATGCAAACCCAACAAAAATATAGCATGAGGAATTGAGTGTTGATAATTTTGACCAGAAAATTATTGTGATGATTTTGGTGCCCTTTGTGTTACTAAAAGGTACTTTTGTATCTTTTTCTAAGGAATATCATAATAGTTGGGAACAATATGGCTTAAGTTTTGGTGGGAGGTTAACAATTCTGGCCTCAGTGAAATTCAACACGAGAGTGCCATTACTCCAACCCCTTCATCAACCTTCAGTAAGTTTTGATTTTGCTATTATAGGATGCATTAGGCACGCTGACAAACTTAGATATCAGCTAGATTTCCTAACTAAAAGAAGATTGAGACAGGTAGGTGTCTGTCTTTTATTCACCTTGTCTAGCTTTTTAATCCAGATCTAACTGAAGTCAGTATGACATGGTTGACACTGAATTTAAATATAATGAATTCTTTATGTGATTTGTCATACATGTAGGGGGGAGAGACACTGGTAATGTCTCCACTCAGAAGAAGGAATGCATTGTGAAACCCCCAATTTTATACACCAGAGAATTCACACAGGAAAAAAACAACCATGAATTTCCTGCAACTGGAGCCAGCTTTGCTCAAAATTTGTGCCTATTAGGCAGGACTTACATCAACCATAAGGCACAAATTCCTAGGAAATTGTTTCCTTAGTTTTTGTGTTCTAGAATTCCTCTTAGTTTTGAGTTGTAAAGCAAAGATCACAGTAGTGTTGTCCTCTGACTGAGGAGTTGTTCCAGGTAGTGTTTGCAAAGTTGTGTTTGAGGAGAGAGTAATTGCTGGTGTAAATAGAGCATGATGTTCCACTGGCTAGAACCCCAGGGGAGATGAGAGCCTGGTCTGTAGGGGTGACAGGACCATGCTGAAGTACCTTGCCAAAAAGACATGGGAGAGTATGGAGAATGGGAGGCATGAAATTGAGGTAGCCACTTTTATGAAATAAGGAATAAATATAGAGGCCCAAGGAAAGAAACAAAATATTCTGCCCAGTGCCAGAGTTAATGAAATCCTTTCAATCTGTGTTCTGCAGTTGAATTCCCTCATACCAAATTTTCCAGTACAACCTGATAAGCAACATTTTTTCCAACAGCTGGGAATCTACAGCATCTCTTTCCAGGGTGGATTCACTGTGTCTGAGTAAGGACTCAGCTTCAGTTTCAACACTCCTCTGTGGGAAAACTAACAAGGTTTAGAAGGGAATTGATAGGAACAGATAGTACACTGGTGTTTGTTTTCTTTGAGCAGTTAATTTGTATTGAGTCACTGGATGGCTTGGACATTTTTCTGCAAACCACAATTTACATTGTGCAGGCTTTCTCTACAGTGGTGCTTAAGTAGCTGTGAGAATGCATTTTCTCACTTCACCACTTATTTTGCCCACTAGTACCAGATCACACACACAGAAAAATAATCACACAAGAAAGAGATATCTAAATTTTTTTTTAAAAATGCATTTATACCTATATACTCACACTGAGTTTCAAACTTATGCAGTTACAGTAATCATCAGATTCTCAAGGCTACAGATGTGGGTTGGTATAATAGAGAGTAGATAAGCTTTTATACATTAGTTACCCAGATTTTAGACTTGTGCACATGTTTCAAAGCAAATATAAGCTTTTAAATTTCCATTACTGTGGTTAGTTGTTAATCAGAAGTAAGAGGAGGAAGTAAAAAATAACTTCAGTGAACCTACATACTGTTTAAAATGCATTATCATAGCATCACACAATCATAGAGTTATTTGGCTTGGAATGGACCTTAAAGATCATCTAGTTCCAATTCCCCTACCATGGGCAAGAATACCTTCCATTAGACCAGGTTGCCCAGGGCCCCATCCCAACTGGCCTTGAACACTTTAAGGATGGGGCATCCACAACTTCTCTGGGCAACTTGTGTCAGGGTTCCACCACCCTTACAGAGTAAAGAATTTCCTCCCAATATCTAATGTAAATTCCCCCTCCTTAGTTTAAAACCGTTCCCCCTTGTCCTATCACTATCTGCCTGTGTAAGGAGTCCCTCTCCAGCTTTCTTATAGATCCCATTCAGGTGCTGGGACCTGCTCTAAGGTCTCCCCAGAGCCTTCTCTTCTGCAGGCTGAGCAAGCCCTCTGATCAACTTTGTGGCCCTCCTCTGGACTCACTTCAAGTCCACATCCCAGGGCTGGATGCAGCACTCCAGGTGGGTTCTCACAAAAGCGGGGTAGAGGAGCAAAATCACCTAGCTTGGCCTGCTGCTTTGGATGCAATCCAGGATGTGGCTGACTCTCTCAACTGGAAATGCACATTGCTGGGTTGTGGCCAGCTTTTCATCCTCCAGGACCCCCAAAATCTTTTCTGCAGGACTGTTCTCAATGAGTTCATCTTCCAGTCTGTGCCCATGTCTGGGATTTCTCTGACCCGGTTCGTCTTGCACTTAGACTTATTGAATATCCTGTGGTTCTTGTGGGCCCAGGTCTGAAAATTATCCAGGTCCTCCTGGATGGCATGCCATTCTCCTTTTGTGTCATCCACACTTCTCAGCTTCATGTCATCTGCAAACTTGTGTTAAGGGTGCACTCAATCTCATTGTCTATGATATTGATAAAGATATTAAAGGACCAGTCCCAAGACAGATCTCTGAGAGACACCACTCATAATTGGCCTCCACTCGGACATAAAACCATCGACCATAACTCTGTCTACATCCATCGCACCAATTCCTTATCCACTGAATACTCCAGCCATCAAATCCATATCTTTCCAATCAGGAGATAAGGATGTCATGTGGCAACGTCTCAAAGACCTTACAGGGTTGATGACAGAGGTCAGTCTTCCCTTATTGACTCTTGAAGTCACTCCATCATAAAAGGCCACCAGATTGGTCAGGTATGGCTTACCCCTAAATTAGCTAGTCTTACCTGCCAGAGTTACAGCAAGGAAACCAATTATTTTGGAGAAAGTCTGGTCTTGCTCAGCTCAGGAAAGTGGGTTCAAAAGCTTGGCATGGTTTGAGTTTTTATATTGGCTTGAAGTTTTTTCAGGTACTGTTCCCCATACCATAGGGCCCATTGAGGAGGGTCAGGGTGAAGGCAGTGCAGGTAGGATGCAGAAGGACAGCTGCTTGAGGTCCCTCCCTCCAACCTCTCCATCCCCAGCTGCATTCACAGGCAGCTGCCATGCTTTCCACCAGCCCCACACTGGGGCAGGCCTGGGGCACCTGCAAGTGCCGAAGCCCCCGAGCTCCGGGAGAGGTCATGGCAGCGGCTGGCAAAAGGACAGCATGGGAGGCTGAGGGTGCTGCCAGCACATGGTGTGCACTGCTCCTGGTCCCGGCTCACCCGCAGCCTGGCAGCATCTCACAGAGGTTCAGTGCAGTGCCTTGTAGGAAATGCTGCTTCCCACTCAAGGTTGCCATGGTGATGGGAAACAGGCACCGTTTCAGGCTCTTGGCAGCAGTGTCTGAAGGGAGCGGCCAACGCGTGGGTGAATGTCAGCCCTGCTCCACACACTCTCACTATAATCGTGTATATGTGTGTATATATATATGTGTGTGTGTGTGTGTGTGTGTGTATAAATACATATATACACTGTCTTTTGCTAGAAAGCCCTTACAGAACTTGTTTGAGGAAGTAAGTTAACGATTGATATGAACCAGAAAATCAAGAAGGCAGCTTATGTCGGGGAAATCCTAATTTTGGAAAAAAACACCCACTCCAACATTCAGCATTCAACACAAGGCAGCATTTAGTTCTTTCCACTGCTGCCAGCTGTGCAACAAGCATAGAAGAATCCTGATGTCCAGCACCACAGTGGCAGTGGGAAGGCAGCCCCAAGCTGAAAGGATCCCTATGGAGCTCCCAGCAGCTCCTTTGTCATGTGCAGGAAAGGACACCTTGGCATGCCTGTGATCCCACAGCCCTTGTGCTTGGCCTTGCAATGCTCATAGGATATTGGAGCTTTCAGCTGTCAAAAGGAGACACATCTCACCACAGGGAGGTCAGAGCACTAACAGTGACTTTCTCCAACACATTGGCTACAGCAGCTACATATGAACTATTCATGTTTGTGACCTATGCATCCCTTTAACTTGCTTTTGAAGAAATAATATATGAGATCTTGTAGTTTTTCATTATTTTCCTGAAAGATCTCTATATATCAGCAGTCACATATATGAGTGACCCTGCAATAGCAAAGCAAGTTGTGCTTCAGCAGGAAGGAGACCCTGGAGTAACAGCTGGTCTGCAGTGTAGGGATATTTTTCCTTTTGTAATGCTGTGCTCTTCAGCTTTGCTGTAGACTGGATTGCTACAAGGATTTCTCTGATCCAGAATACAGTGAATTGTGAATTCTAAGATAGTTTGCCTTTGTTCATGTGATAAATTGGAGATGTGAATAATTTTCTATTTACTCCAGCATAAATCAAGAGCATCCTGTTGAATCTACCAGAGTATTACTGATATAAAGCTCTCCAGACTTTCTGGCCCCAAAATCAATACCAACCCTTACAATTTCTATTTGATAACATTCGCCTTTGAGGTAGGTCATAATTTTTTGTCATTTAATATGTCTCAGTAGATCAGTTCCAAGTAAACTAAGATAGGATTGTGGACTACTTGTAGGTTTGAGAGCCACTAAAATCACACCATAATGTAGGAAGGAAAGTAACTGGTGTTATGACAACAGTAATTAAGACCACAAAAGCAAGATACATTGAAGCTTAATAAAAAAGAAACTGTTTATATTGTAAATATTTTTCCCCAATGTTTGTCATCTTTACAAATGTAATTCTCTTACAACACCTCTGAAATACATTCTCAGTACTGAGGGTTTCTACCTAGTAGAAAGCTGCAGCTGTTTCAGTTTCTAGAAGAAGAAATCAGAAACACAAAAGAGAATTCCTCAACTGGAATTTAGCCAAAACGTCAGCAAAGTCAGGCGGCAGAATAAGTGAAGAATGTAGCAAATTAAGAAAAAAAGGAAATAAAAGAAAAAATGGAATTAGTTTGGCCTAACTCACTACATTTGCTTCTCAGATGTTGCTGATATCTCTGAACAGTAGGAGATACTATGTTCATGGAATCCCCTTTAGAGCAAATTTAATTTGGGGCACTCAGACCCTACTGGTTTGGCCTTATATTTGAAAATCCTTGTTTTCACTCTATCATGGATGTTTTCTTAGTGCTATAATTGTCAGAGTCACTTCTGTGGGAGTGTCTGAAATACCATGCAAATATGTCAGTTCATATTTAAATTACTACTAAAATTCATTTTGCATGCCCTTGTGATCATTTGCACTAGTCATCAGTTATTTTTTTCCAACTATCTGAGGAATATTTGTCACTCTACTCTCTGCCCTGTTTCTCTGTAGGATCAGGTGAGGATTTGGCTTCTATAGGAGAATTGGCAAGAAATAGGACAATGTTTGTCCTCTTTCATCCACTGCCCCCTTTCCCCAAGGGGCATTACTCTGAGGTGATGTTTGTCTGGTAAGGCTGAGCAGTGAACCTCAGCATGCACAGCACTGCCTTTTTAGCAGTGCATCACCCCAAACACCTGAATTGTTTGACAGGTATTTCTGTGATTCTGGGTTCCCTGTGCCATATATCCCCCTTGCTAGGGAAGGATGCCATGGATGTGTGTGCAGAGTGAGCTCTTACTTGCTTGGTTAACACAGTGAAAAAGTCTTAAGGGCTTCTTGCTGGAGAGAGGAACAGAGCAAGAGGTCTGGGCAGGGATGACTGGGAATCTGAGGGATTTGGAGGGTTGGAAGTGGATATCTGCTAAATTACTTGGCTGACAGAGAGGTAAGGGCACAAGGGGTCTAGCATTCAGAAAGACAAATCCTGCCCAAAACAGAACTGGTATAATTGTAGTGATTTTGGAAGCAGTCATTATTTGGGTCTGAAACATGACTTTTAAGTTTTTTAACCACTGTCTGTTATTCACCTGGGGCAAAATACGCTTCTCCATCATTGTGCTGAGTTCCCCTTGTAGAGCTTGGCCAAATTTAACATTATACTTTGCTCCTTTTTTCTTAGAATTTGGTCTCACCTTATGTACAGAAAGATCTAAATTTACAAGAACTTTATCACCTGCTTCAGAAAGAAACACCTCATTTTTCTCACTGCAAGTTAGGTGGCAGTGAACTCCGAACAGCCAGGGCAAGCTGAGTACCCTTGAGACTCATGAAGTCAGAATGTCAGTGCATCTAATAATTAAAAAATATAGTTCTGTTAGTTACTGTTCCCTGCAGAGTTTTAACTTTAGTTTAATGCTGTGGAGCACATAAACTAAACTGCCTCACAGATTCACTTTGTCTCTTTCTTTTCTAGGTTTCCAGTTTTGCTTTGATACCGTTTTTGGTACAGATACCCATAGGGAGGGTGGGAATGTTTTAATCATTCTGATTTTATTAAGAATCTTTAAGTTGCAAACTAAATGAACGTTTCCTTGTTTGAAGACTTGCTCATTTCCACTCAGACTGCTTGTAGCACTAAGAGGGCAGCTCACTGTGTCCCAAAGCCTTGTTGTCTCAGCAAACTTGTCCTGGACCTGCAAAGGTAATACAAGGCACACAGGGCAAGAGGGGCCTGGGTGGTACCAAATGCTTCAGGCTGTCCCCAGTTTGCATCTAGATGGACAGTGATCAAATCTGGGTTTGTGGCTTTTTTAATGTCTGGAGTATTGTCAGCTTGAATGACAACTGCACAGTAACAAATGAGAACAAGGAAGAGGAAGTGAGCAGTCTAGTTTTGTGGTTTAGGCATAATAAAAACAGGTTAAAGCAAGCAGGCAAGCAATATATATAGCTAATTTTGTTAAGGTAACTATAAAATATATGAAGACCTGTGTCCTGAGGAATTTATGATCTAAAAGCATTCAAAGTAAATTGGACATTTAAATCTAGTGATTGTGATCTAGGGTGTTTAAAGGACAATATATGACACCTCTGGGTGAAAAAAAAATATATTCCATTTTAATAGTCTTTAAAATCTTGTGGTTTGACAGGCAAAAATATTTTGGTAATTTTATATTCATGATATTCCATTAAACTAATAGATAACTTCATTCTCTGTTTTTCTTGTTGTTATTCAAACTGGTTTATGCTCTTGCTGCAAGTGGAAAACTTCCTTCCCACAACCACATCCCTCAGTCACTCACCTAGTTCAGTATCCAAACAGTCTAGTTTGTCAGGGTGAGCCAGCTCTGGCACATTCATGACCATTTATCCACTATTGAACTGTCACACAAAGTTTACTAATATTTTGAGCTGCACTGCCATTTTCAATATCCGTAAAGAGATTCCCATGACAGGCTGTCATTTCTGTCTTCTCACATGTAATTTGTTTCCCATGCCATTAAACACAAACATAAAAGGTTTTGCTTTTTAAAAATATTCAGGTTGGTGTTCTGTTTGAGCCACAATTGGAAGCAAAACCACTGGATATCTTGAAAGCATATATTTCAAATCAGTGAACTGTTCCTAAAGGACTATCACATTGCTGTGTATTGTACAGCATATCAGAAAGGCAATGCCTTGAACATGACACAGATATCAATTAAAAGCTGCTTCATTAAAGGATAAGACCATGGTGAGGCATCCCTCAGTTAAAAGGGATGGCAGTCTCTTTGGATCACACATTGGCTCTCTACAAATGCACTCTCAAGTCTTATGAAAAGTCAGTCAATGGCTTTTATCCTGGGGTTTTTACCATGTTTTCAGTGTATGTTTAACTTTGCAGAGCAACATGAAGTGTTAGACATTTCTTCTGAACCTGAAGAATTAAAGTTAAGATGCCAATAGTGTAGAAGAGAGGGGCTGATTAGAAAGGATTCCTCATTGAAGGAAGGGTTCCCTACTCAGCTTCAGAAGACACAGCTCATCTGAACTGGAAATATTATGGCTTGCCTCTGCTCACAGGCATGCAGTTTAGCTCTCCTCTCACTCACACAGTATCTCTAGGACAGACAAAGCAGATATGGGTAAAAACAGTTATAAATGCAAAGTATTTACTGAAGATTTGGCTTGAATTTAATGTATTCTCCTTTCTCTCTCAAGTGTTGCTATTCTTTGCCTTTCTCATTTCCCATGCCTCTCTCTTTAAAGAACTGTCCCAGATGAAAATTCCCTCTTGGCATCTATATTCTGTGGGGCAGTGCAGGATCTCATCACCTCCTTTCTTTCCCCCTTCCACTCTGACAGCAGCAGCCTGTGGTAGAGAAAGATATGGTATCTGCAACTCCCATTGTCAGTGGCATTATTAGGTATAAACTCTTTTCTACAGGAAGGATACCACAGAAGCAAGGAAGGAAAGAGAGTGTGGATTCTGCTGTTGCAGATGTAGAAAATGCTGCTGCAACAGGAGATTATTCATATTTGAGAAGCATCTTCAAATCCAGTAGGCTTCTGACAGCCTCCTTGTAGAAAGAAATGCTGAACCTTTTCTGGGTATTAATTATTCACCACTGCAGAATGATTTAAAACACATGTGAATTCTCTTAGCAAGCAATCCCTAGTAAATACATATGCTGTGAAATCCTGAGTTGGTTGTGTTGATGGCAATATCTGCAGAGATTTCAAGGGGCTAGAATCTAATCTGGCCTATTTAGTTTAGTCAAGATAGCTTGGGCATCAGCATCTCCAAAAAATTAATGATCATATTTGTATAGGACTTTTCATGTGTCTTAATTCCTCTCTCTAAGTACTCATAAAGTCCCTATCACTACTGCATGCAAATGTGATGCAGATTTTACATAAAATCAACTTAGTGGAGCCATCCTTGATTTATAATGGCATGAGTTAAATCAGAGCTAAATCTTTCAAACATGTCTCTGCAGAGTGCTTTGAGCATTATTCAGAGAGTTGTAAAAAAACCACACAGGTGTTTCTTACAGGAAGTTGAACAGATTTACTGAACTGTGCAATGTAAACACAAACACCTTACAACTGGAGCATGTTCCCTCAGACTCACTCCAGGCATGGGTACAGAACAAGGTGAGATAAGGAATGTGAATGGAAGGTCTTATTTGTTCTTCTGACTTGTTGCAACAGAGACAATTACTAGAGAGTGTGTTGAGTGACAGTTCTCTTAAACGGATTGTCTTGAGAACATTTTAACACTGATAAAATGGTGAGTAACATTTCAGAACTGTAACAACACTGCAGAAAGGCCACTCCTTGGGAATCGGTCCAACAGAGTGAGAATAAGCTACAGAGCCAGTGAGAATTACTGACTAGTATTATATGAGGAGTAGTCCCTTGTACCATATATCAAAACCCATGCTTCCTCCTCGGGCCAGTCAGGATGTGTGAGGGCTGGCTGTCCCTCTTTGTCCTTTACATTGCTCTATGGCTACCCTGGCATTCTGTGCCAGACCAAAGACAAATTGATCTTTGTAAGAAGAAATTAAATAGGTAGGGGCTGCACAAAATGAGCCCAAATCTCCTCCTGCTGAAGCAAGTCTCTCCCTCCCCAAGCCCTCAGCAATGCTTCTAATTCACCAGCTGACCTGATCATGGCCACCTGAGCTGCCAGTTCCTTTGCTTAGCACCCCTGCTGCCACTTATGCTGTGAAGGAATATAAATCTCTCCTGCAGTGTGTGAGAGCTTTTAACCTCCAGTTTGCACAATTACAAATGAAAATCCAAGGGTAAGGACAGTGGGGAATGTGAGAACAGGGCTGGAAGAAACAAGGGCAATATTTAAATCCTTAGCAGCCATACAAATGAAAATCCAAGGGTAAGGACAGTGGGGAATGTGAGAACAGGGCTGGAAGAAACAAGGGCAATATTTAAATCCTTAGCAGCCATACAAATGAAAATCCAAGGGTAAGGACAGTGGGGAATGTGAGAACAGGGCTGGAAGAAACAAGGGCAATATTTAAATCCTTAGCAGCCATACTTTGAGCTTGCCCTACATGACCGTGGTGTACAGGGTTTGTAGGGCCTCGCTCTATAGGACTCTGCTGTCTTTGGGAAGTGATACTTAAAATGGTGAGTGCACACACACATGCACAGGGGGCTGGCTGCTTGCACCTGATAAGGTTCTGATTTTGCATGTTTACAGCTACAAAGTCAATAGGTCTCATGTCCCAGACAATTTGAGAGTGGTTTTATTTTGTTTCCTGACTACCCTCCTTACCAATTTTAATTGGAAGAAAGCTTTTTTCTTTATTAAAATTGCCCACCCTGAACTGTAACAGTAATTTTCCATGTGTTTCTCCATGTCCACAGAGATGTTCCAGAACAAATGGTCTCCAAACCTTAAATACATCTAATTACTGTGTAATTCACCTACCATTTGTTGGTGGGTAGGAAGATTACCTTCAACCTGCTTTGGACTTTTAGCAGGAAAGTGGAAATTAAATTTCTGTCCAACAATCTAGTTCTCAAGGGTTTTTAAATTCTTTTTTCTTTAATGATGTTTTCTTACTTCATGCACTGACATTATTTATAAAAATGACAAGAAAATTTCCAAGCCATCAGATTTTGGACTATTGATTTTAAAAAGCCCAAACAACCCTGAATATAGCATAATAATAGCCTAAAACCTGCTAGCTAAATGCATATTGGTGTCTCCCTCAATGAAACAGAGAGAGGGATTTTAACAGCCTAGTTTAACTACTGGAACAGATGCTGCAGTTGGGAGGCCTGAAGCTGTGGACAAGCTCTGTCAGTCATTTCTGCTATGAAAACATCAGTCAGTCCACACATTAGCATGCTTCAGCTGACAAGCTGTCAGTACACTATTTTCAGACAATGCCCTCACTTTTTGTTTTTTGAGCTTCCAGTCGGCCTTGACTACACAGTTATGCATAAAAGTCATATGTATATATTAGTACTTGCATGTTTCTCATAAAATCACTGGAAATGGACTATCCCTATACTGCATCTTTTGCTTTGAGGGTTCCTGGTGCATAGAAGTTTGTCTTTGCCCAGTAAGCTCAAATGAGTTCTTTTATCCTAAAATATCTGCTGGTGTGTCTAATGGCTAACAAACAAGAGCAGGCAACTCTTGTAAAAGATAACAAATGACAGGAAGGGGCTGTGTACCAGCAGTTCAGAGCAGCAAGACACCTGAGTTTTCCTTGATCATCTCTGGGACATGTGTCAGCTCTTCCCTGCAGTGAACAATCTCTGGGCTTGAGCAGTAATCAGAGCATTACAGCATGGTCAAACCTTGACACTGGGAGCAAACCTGCCTTGTGGTACTTCCAGGTTACCTCATCAGAGGGTGTTGCACAGCCTGTTGGGTCACTCCTGCTGCATGAGGCAGCTGGTTTACCCTTGATAAGTTTCTGCAGCTACCAAGTACTGGTGGATCTGCCTCTTGGCTGTGTTGTGTCTTTCGGGGGCTTTGCAAAATGCATTATCAAAAATACATTCCTGGCCATGTTTCAAACAACAAACCACTTTCTTTATGAGAGTAGTAATGGTTGATTCTTAGCAAATAAATACTTGACAATATTACAATATAATTTGAAAAGTTACTGCATGTGGACAAATGCAGTACATGCTATTCTTACCTGTGACCAAAGTATGAGGCCAAAAGGAACAACTTAGAGAACATCCGATAGGAAACAGGATGGACTAAGGCAGAAAAACAAAGCAAACAAACAAAAAAACACCAAAAACAACCCAGAGGATGTAGAAAAGGAACTGCTCAAAAATGTTTTGGAGCTTCTTATTTCCACAAGTTAAGCAGATAAATTGATTTAGGCAGCAGCAAGCTGAAAAAAATACAGGTTTAGGGGATTTTTTCCAACTCATAATATTCTGCTAACCTGGAAGTGCAAATTACAAATCCTTGAGTACAAACCCTGTATAAAGCTGTTCCAGGTGACTGTTAGCAGAATAGTTACCCAGGACTCCAGTCTGGAAGAAGTTATGCAATACATGACTTTGGATTAATCTGATTATAACCTGAAAATAAATACATAGATTGATGAGGCCATGAAGGATGAATCTATTTATGTTCAGATCAGGATACTGTAGCAATACAGTGTTGAGAGATATGGCAGCTCTGACCTGTGCTTCATAAAAAGTTGTTGATAATAGCACTGGACTAGATGAAACTAATTACTAAAGTGATGAGTCAGATGGAGTTTAGAGGGGTTATGACTGGCTTATAACATGATTATGATAATGAAATATCAGGTGTGGTTTCAGTAGCATCTTTCATTACAGGAATAACATCTTTTAAAATGTATTCATCTGAATAGGAAATTACAGTGACTGCCTCTGGAAGGAGAAATGGTTTGGCATGCCAAGTTCGGAGCACTGATACTACCCATAAACTGAAAACTATGTGCAGGTACCTAAGAATTGATGTGCACTACCTTACAATATACCTGTCAAGTGTGCTCTTGGATTGAGCTGTTATTTACAAGTCTGATTCCCTTGCTCTTGCCCTTAAAAGGGCAAAACATCTTTTGCCATAGAAATGTATCTTTAACATGTAGCAACTGGGATTGAGTGAGGATGATAAAATATACAGCTAAAATAAATAGCTGAGACAGACTATATAAATAATAGATAGTAAAACTTCCATGCTAGGGACAGTCTCACCTACCTGGTATGCCTACCTGGGATTTCAAAATCCCAAAGGAGCCATAACAGGATATCCCATTTTTGATTCCCAGAAAAACCCCAGTTGATACACAAAACTGACCTGCTATATATGGTATATATTATTTCCAAGTATATCACTCAATCTGGCTAGATTTTTATCTAGTTGATTCTTTCCGCAAAATATTTCCTGAGAAATGTCATCTGATGAGTTTAGGTCACCTCTTTGTTATAGCATGTGCTGTTTCTCCAGGTTATATTCTTAGTCAGCCAGTGATGACTGGATAGCTGAAGTTGAAAGTGTTTGTTAATAATGGTCAATCAAACAATAGCAATTCTGTGCCTGCACAGAATGAATATGTACAAACTGCCATTACAGTGTTTGGGGGTTTGAAAGAACCAATACTTATTCTACTCACTGGAATTTCAGAACTCCCTGAAATAAATCTGCCAGTGAACTGTTCTTGGTGTTAGTAACAGTCATTCAGTGGAATGGAAATGGAAAGTGCTTTGTGTGTGTCCAGCAATCTCATGTTGGGAGTTGCACAGAAGTGATGATTACTTCCTCCTTGATTTTTCAGAAGTGTCACTTGTCAAGTCTTGTGAATGAGGTATGGAACGGGAGAACCTTGTTGACATGCTTCAAAGGAACAGAGGAAGTTAAAAATTACCAAAACAGATTTTATTTTCAGTCCTTCTAAGGTACCATCCTATTTTTGACAAACACATGTATCAGGCAGTTTGTATAGAGGTGAAGAGGGCAGAAAGGCACTGTAAGAAAAGGAGAGTTTAATTCTAATCTGTATTTGCAATAGTAAGTTATTTAATAAAATCCACAGTGGTCCTACCTTTATATTTTGGATGCAACTTGGTATTTTGTTTATATTTAGTATCAATTATAAATAATTATTTTAAAATGTGTGTGTGTGTGTATGTGTATAACATGAACTTTAATATGAATTTTGCATTTCAACTTCTGAGAGGTGTCTCCAGGATGCTTGTGGAATGCTGCACCTTGGACTTAACTGGCAGGAGGAGGCCTTGGAAGGTAGAGGCAAAACCAACTCACAGCCAGTGGGAACAGTTTTATCCATTCCTGTCTAAACTAAACAGGGGAGACATCACTGAGCAGTGGGCTTTAAAAAGATAATCAAAAAGTCCTTCCAATTGCAAATCACAAAATTGACACTAATGCTGCATATTCAGAAATCTGGCATTTGTGAGAGACTTCTGTTGCTGTTTTCAAATGAAAGAGGTCACTCCTTTACTCATTTGTTTGGTGTTTGTCATAATAACTGTAATTATGAGGCACTACGGTGATAATTTAATGTTATTTAGCACATAATTAGTGAACAAAAATACTACAAGATAATTCTTCCATGGAGCCATGCTGCTAATAAATAGTGGCATTCAGTGACATCTTTCCTGTCATTTTTCTTCATCAGGCTTCTGTAGCCTGTAGTATATTTACTTGTCTTGTGGGGGATTTTTTTTTT
>WEIU01008309.1:26767-42686 GCA_013389925.1 Aegithalos caudatus | reverse complement strand
TTTTTTTTTTTTTTTTTTTTTTTTTTTTTTTTTTTTAAGAGTATAAGTATCATAGCAGAATTACTGAAACAAGAGCTGAAAAATTGCTCTGCCCTTTGGCAAAGAACACTAACTTATTCATTATACAGTGAGTACAGCTTTAAAAAGAGTGTCCTCTGAAAGCTTCATTGTCCTTTCCACGCTCCGATGATGCTCAATAATATCATCGCTGCTGATTCCAGGGAAAAATACTTCTATCAGTGGGAGGGGGAACAGTAATTTCAATAGGATTTTCTGGCACAAACTCTTTTCAGTTGATGTCTAATACAGGAAACAATCTGTAATGTTTTCTCTTCATGCAGAAGAGGAAAGGCTTGAACTGTGGTGTATTGGGACCACTCTGCACACGCACCGGAGAAAACGCAGACAAAGCAGTTGACACATGTCACAATCACAAAGCTGAAGTAAAAAAACTAAAAAAGCTCCAATTCAAAACCCTCCTAAATATTAATGTGACCATGGAAGCACTATTTCGTGTACCTCTCAGATCCAGTATCTGAAGCAATGAGTTTTCCAGTCCAACACCTTTTCTTAAATCAGATTTTTAAATATAGGGATTTCCTTAAACTCATGTTTAGCTTTAAAGAAGGTGTATGGGGATCCTGCCAGCATGTTTAGATAGATACCTTATGCAAGGGAATGAAGACTCTTTTCAGTAGTGCCCACTGAGAGTTCAAGAGGCAGTTGGCACAAATGGAAATGCATAAGATGTTCAAAACACAAGAAAACAGGTTTTTTTACTGTGAGGGTGGTCAAGCACTGGCACAGGTTGCACAGAGAGATTGTGGGTCATTCATCTGGGGAGATACTCAAAACTCTAATGGATGCAGTTCTGAACAACCTACAGTAGCTGACCCATCTTGAGCAGAGTGGTTGGAATGATGGGCACCTGCAGCTACAGAAAATTTGAGAAGAAAAGAAAAAGATATCTCAGGACTGAGGTGCTCATAGCCAGATGTTGACTGCATTAATAAAGAATGGGGACAGCACCATATTTACCTCCTCACTGTGATCTTATCAGCATGCCTGAGTGTTGGAAGGGTGTGAGTAGTCCCCCCTTTCCACAAATCTTTTTTCCTCAGCTGTATTCAAAACCTTTCATTCTAAATCTGAACCCTCATGGTCCTGCCCTTTCTATATCAGCCTATTATATGGGGATGTGGTTAATCCCCAAGCCCTTGACCTTTAGTGATTTGTACTGCTGTCAAGACACATTATACAGCTTTCCAAACTGCTCTGCACTACAGAAGAAAATGTCCACAGTAGGGTGCTTTTGTTTAAACCACCAGGCAACAGGCATCAGCTTTATCATGCAAACATTTTCTTATTTTTCTTCAAGGGAAACAAGCCCCCCCTGCCATTCCTTCCCCAGAAGAGTTTCAGTGTGAAGAACAGTGCTGAGAAGCTGGAGTAGGTGCAGGAGAGCTGTTTGCAATTTGCAAACCAATGAAGATTATGTTATTCCTGCTGGGACAGAAGCTGAGAGGAAAATGTGAGTTTAGTATTAATACCTAGGAAGATGATGGGTTGATTTTTCAAAGATAAACTTAATTTTTGAAGAGGCCCATGGCTTTGTAAAAAATATGGGTTGCTCCAGTCTAGAAGCAATTGTATGATACTGTAATATACTCAGTTGAGGGACCTCAACTCTACTCTTCATGGGTTTTGGTGGATAAATCACCTCTGAATATGTGTAGGAATTAGAGGTTATTTTCCCATTAGCCACAAAGAGAGCAGATGCAGCGTGCATGTAGTCTCCCATCCTCAAGGTTCCTGTATTCAGAGATTTAACCTTAGCATAGCAGGGACAATTTCTTCTCCCTGCCAGCTCAATTTTTGGGCTTTTTTTGAGGACTTTGGCACAGCTGAATTAATGGGAGTTTTGAAGTGGACTGAAAATAGCAACTAATATCACAACCAACAGTGATGTCTTTCAGCCATCAGCCTAAGTTATATTTTACTATGGAGTTAGGACATGAAAAAGGATCTTTGGGTCATAGTTGCTATTCTCTTGAAACTGCATCTCAATAGACGTTGCATAAATTCATTGGTGCTGATGTCTGGAGTAGCATCTACTTGCAGCTGTGGTCCTCCATTCTGGCAAGGGGAATGATGGGATCCAGCAGCACACTAAAGAGGGTAACTGGGATGATGGTACATGAGAAACAGCTCTTTGCACAGAGAGTCAGAAAGCCTCTGGTTCACTGTTTTACAACAAAGACAACTGGAGTAGACTTGACAGATTTAATATAGTCACAGGTGTTTTGGAGAGAGTGGGAAATTTTTATTCACTAGTCCTTGCAATACAAGTTAGCTAATGAAGTTACCTCTTGGTCAGTATAAAACAAACAACATGAAGTCTGTTTTCCCCACACAAGAGTTCCAGAATTAAAACCATGAGACATTGCTATGAACAGTTGTGGAGGGCAAAAGTTCAGAAAGTGATAACTTCAGGAAAGGTAGGTCTGTCAGGGCCTATCAGATATCAAATCCTGGCATCAGCCTGAAGCTCAGAAAGTTCCCAACCTGCTCCCCACTGAAGACTGGAGGCTGCTGCTGCAAAGGGATCATTCTGTCCACACCTCATTTTGCTCTTTTCTGAGCATCCTCTCCTGACAGCTGCTGGAGCCTGTAAGGATTAGACTGTAGACAGACCCATAGTCTATAGACCCTATCTATAGTTATGTGTTGGGTCTACCACCCACAATGTTAAGCATGTCTATAGGTGTTATAGCCCTGATAGCCTGGACAGAAATTCATGGCAACAATAGCATGAAGTCTGAAGCCAAACATGCATGTGATTCGTATTTTCCCACTGTAACAAAGATCCTGCTGTGTTTTCTGCACAGTGTCACAGCTAGTGGGTCACATTTCACAGTGATTTCTCTCTACACTGTTGTGTTTTGTAACAATATTGCAAGGATTTCCAACCAGTGAAAAGATAGTTTTCTTGCATTCCTTTTTGCTGCTGGCCTATCCGCCCACGATTCCCTTTACTGTTTTTTTTAACAGCTGAGACCTCTGCTTCAGCAGTTCTCTCAGTCCCTGGCTTCCCCAGCTTCATTCATGCCAAGTAAATATGGTTTTCAGAAAGGTGAAATCTGCTTGGCAAAGGGAAAGATAGGGCAAAGGGGCAGAGACAGTTGGAAAACTCGTCAGGCTATTCACCCACTCAGCTCCAGCCACATTCCCTCCTCGTGCTGCACGCCTGTGTTTCCAAGCTCATTTGTAATCCATTGCAATAGCTCTCAGTCCTTCCTGTGCTTTGAATTTGCAAATCAGTCTGCCTGTCTAGAGCCATATCAAATGTTCTCAACCAGCTCCTCTCTTTCACCCCTGTCAGCCATGCTGACTGGATGAGTATGCTCAGGAGTGGGGCAGGGCAAGCCGTGACCTGCTGTGAATCAGCCCCATCAGAGGGGACCAGAGGCACCATCTCCAGCAAAGCTTGCCGTGGCAATTTAAGACTTTACCATCTGCAGCTCCTTCTTTTTTTGAGACTTGCTATTTCATAGTGGAAGAGAGTCAGTAGCTGCACCCACATTAACTGACTTGCTACTCATTCCCCTCATCAGCTTAAGGCAGCACTGAAAGTTGAGACAGTGGTCACACTGACACTGGGCCACTCCTTCTGTCCCTGCACAGAACAAGGGCTTAGTCTGCCATAAGATCTCGCTTCTGTTTTCTGTGTTCATCAGGAAAATACCACATGTGCAGATGTGGTTTTGGTGAGAAATAAGTGACGGTTTTGGTTATGTTTTTCCACTGTAATTAACTCAATAGAGACAAGATAGGTTTGTTTTGCTTAGGGAAATACAACAGGCAATGTCAACTCTACAAACAGCTGTTGGCTGCAGCTGAATTAATTTTTTTCATTCCCCTCTCCTCTGGAATATGTAGAGTAAGGTAGAGCAGTAACTGAATCTCAATTTTACTAAATTTCTTCTGTGAGCAGGAATCCTGAAAAAACCCATTAAATCATAGAAGTATTTTGTTGAAATGCTTTCAATTATTATTTTAATTAGCAGCAATATTTTATTTAGAAATTTTCCTTACTGTTTTGGAGGCTTAAACAAAATATTCTGGGTCATTTTTCTGATTTTTTGAATTGATAAAAAGAATTCACATTTTTGATCGTACAATATGTCTGTGTAATTTGATTATGATTGACCTGAATTCCCAACATAGATTCAATTTTTTTTTTCTCTGAAAGAATCAAAACATCAGTTATTAGTACATCTCACAGTGCATCTGGCTTGTTTATTTCACAGCAGAAACAATACTTTCCTTTGCTTCATTACATCCTATTTTATACAGTCTTCCTGCATTGCCCTGACAATTCCTCTGCCTCCTTCTGGCTGTCCTCACCTCTCCAGGCCTTTCTATTGTACCCTTCTGCTCTATGTAGGTCACTACTGCACTTCCCTAAAGTCTCCCCTTGTCGTTTCTGAAATGAGATGCTTCATTAGCCACTCTCCAGTCTTCTGGCATTACTGACTTCTGCAGTCAGCTTGCAGACACCTCTGCTAGTGGCTGTCTTCCCCTTCTTGCTACTTGCCCTACAGAAATAGTGCCAAACACATTCATGAGTCAGAAACTCTGGGGAATGCCCATTAGTGTGTGATGGGTTTCTCTTGGGTGTGCTTCACACTCTGAATCCTATGGAACCTCATTATGTTTCTTTTCTATTTAGATGCTCGACATAGCTAATATTTGAGGAGGAGAGATGCAAGGTTTTAACATTTTTTTGAAATTCCTTACACTGCTGTATTTTGGGGTAGAGAGAGGAGATTTGCAAATGAGAAGCAGCTCTGTGCTTCCAGCTCAAGTGGCCCTTATTTTGCCCTAAGAAAAGGAAAACTAAATGAAGAGGAAGAGAATTATGTACATGAGTCTGTGCAGCTCCCTGCCCCCTCCAACAGGAGCACTGAAAACAGACAAGGCACGATGGTTGTCTTCTGCTGGGAAGAGGCACTGCAAAGGTAGGAAACAGGGAGAACAAAGTGTGTTCCAGAGTTCTGCACACAATCACCAACAAATAAGCCTGGCAGCATCTTCACTGTCCGTAGGAGTGTGCTCCATACAGCTAATCCCCACATCCTGAGTTGCCATCTGGAATGTGCCACAAGCAGGTCTGTGTAGCAGAGGTGCTGCGAGCCTGCGACAAGGCAGGCAGTGCACCCAGGGCCTGCCAGCAGCCACGGGCTGTTCTTGCTCAGTCACACTTGTAGCCTAACACACAAAATGTACCCAGTGAAGGGCAACCACCCCTTGGGAGAGGTCTCCTGGAAATAAAAAATAAACCCTGAGTTGTATCAGCAGTATTTCCCTCACAGAGTGTGGGAGTGGGGTGCCCCACAGCACACTGCTTGGGTCACTACCAGCACCCTATGCCTGGTAGCGTTTCAGAAAGCAAGAGAAATATCCACAAGAAGCAAAAAATCCAGTGAGAGGATGCTTGGTCCCCACTGTGCTAGGAATGAAGGCCAGGCAAAGGCCATGTGGAAGCCGGGGGCCCTGTTACCCACCCCACTGTGCACACAGCCTCTGTCAACTGCTCATTTCAGACAGCAGCATCCTGGCACCCCCTGTCACCCTGTCTGCTGGCCCAGGGCCTCTGGCAGAACCCCAGCAGCTCATCTGGAGAGCCCCATAGTGTTCCCTGACCTCTGTGGAATGGGGGGTCATGTCCCCCATCCAAACATCGGGGGCCCACATTGCTCCCCCACTCTTCAGCAGCCACATGGCTTTTGGTGGGGGGCAGGGGTTATGTGAGGGCTCTTTACAGCTATTGCTGCTTCTGCTTCCACAGGGTTATATGAGTTTTGTCTCTCTTGTCCTTTCCTAGCTTCATCAGCACCCTAATTGTGCTCAGCTCCCTTTTATGGCAGGCACGTGTAGGCATGTACAAATTTCCTGACTCCTGGAAAAGCTCTCTATTGGAAAAGGGGAAAAATGGCTTCAAAAGTGCAGCCAAGCCCTGAAGGCTGTAACCATGCAGGACTATTTTTCTCCCATTTTTAGGCTCTTTACTGGACTGTCAGAGCAGCAACAGCTCCTGGCATTGGGGGTGCTTTCCACCCAGTGATCTTAAAGTTGTCTGCTGAGAGTCATAGACTCTTACTAATCACACTCCAGGGATACAGGGAAGGAAGAAAAGAGATGTGACATGATCTCCTGCCCGCCCTGCCTTGCTCCTGTCTCTCCCAACAGCTGCAATTTCTCACCACCCTAAGACTAGAGCCCTTGTGTCACACAATAAGGAGAAAATCATCCATTAATCCTCCTTCTGTTTTTCCCCCAGGAGCTGCTGTGTTTGCTCAGGCAGGGATGCATTTGCTCAGAAAGACAAGTGCTGCCTATTGGCCGTGAACACCCTCTCTGCCCTTCTCTAGAGGGCTCCCCCCATGGGGTTGCAGCAACAGCCTCCTGCTCCATGTCCATCAGTGGTGAACTGGCAGATGGGTCACCCGCTGCTCCAGAACCAAAGCACCAACCCCCTTTGTTGACATGAACCTCAATAGTGAAAGGTGCACCTTCTGTTTGTAAAGAAAAAGAGACAAAGGTTTGGGTCATGTGTTTCCCTGCCTCTCCCTCCACAAACAGTGGCTTTGATCCATTTTGGGCTTTGGTCCAAAAGCTCATTAAGAGAAAAGTACAGCCAAGTATTACTCTGAAAGAGAAGAAAAAAAATGGCTCATCCATCAGGAGAAAGACAAACAGTGTCAGATATGGGTTGCTAATTTGCTCTCCCTAGGGAGATCTGCTTCTTTTTAACCAGAAGAGTGTTTTTCCACAGAGGGATGCTGATTCAGCCTGACTCTTTCTTACCCTGGGCTTCTCCCTTTCCTGGCAAGATCCCAGTGCAGACATCCCCTTGCCTGTTGATCTCTGAAGTGCTGGATGGGTACTGCTTGGCAAAGAAACCAATGCATGGATGGCACCTAGGAGTCTCCTGCAACACCTGAAATGTGACAGATGCATCCTGTTACAGTAGAAAAAACAGGTGGCAAATAAGGAAACTCAAAGAAAGAAAATAGTCTGAACCATAATTCTATTATTCTATTAGTCTGGAGAAAAGGGCACTGAGGGGAGACCTTATTATTCTCTACAACTACCTGAAAGGAGGTTGTGGTCAGATGGGGGTTGGTCTCTTCTCCCAAGAAACAACAGATAGGACAAGTGGAAATGGCCTTAAGTTGTGCCAGGGGAAGTTTACATTTAATTTTAGGAAACATTTCTTCCCAGAAAGGGGTGTCAAGCACTGGAACAGGCTGCCCAGGAAAGTGGTAGAGTTGCCATCCCTGGTGATATTTAAAAGAGGTGGCACTTAGGGACATGATTTATTGGTGGACTTGGTAGTGTTTGGTTAACTGTTGGACTCAATGACCTTAAGGGTCTTTTCCAACTGAAATGATTCTGTGATTCTGTAAGACCCAAGTACAGAAAAAGAAGGCATTCAAAAAAATAAATTTCAAGACAAAACTAGCTACATCACTGGTACTAGCCCAATACTCAGGGCAAAGACTTTGGAGGAAGCTAGATGAAAATGCAAATGTTGCATGACGACAAGAAAATGGGGTTTTTTGTGTAAAAGTCACTCAAAAGCCTTTTGAGCAGAGATTACTGAAGATGTCAATTTAAAGTGTTACTAGGACCACTAGGGATATGACAGAAAAGTAGAGGAAAGGTGATGTACTAATATTTAAAATATATAAATGAGATGTTCTTTCATGACTTTTGGGCCCAGGTAATGGAAGAGCTGAATGGAATGACATTAAAAATTAAGGAAGAGGGGCTTAATAAATGCCAAACATTGTCAAAGTAACTGGAGTCCCTTTCCTTTGCTGAGATAATGTTTGCTGCTTAAAGGTAAAAATACTTGTGTGTTTAAATTTAGTTTAGAGCCAGGCATTTTCTTCGAGAAAACACAATGTTTTGATTTTAAAAACCCCAAATGATACATAATTCAAAGTGGAACATGTTCAGTGGGTTGGAAGTGACTCACGGAGCTCCTGTGTAATCATAACTAGGGAATTGTTGTTCTGGCAGGCCTGTTTCCAGTTGGGTCATCTGCAGGAGGAGGAATCTTGCCTCATCTCCTGCTTTAACTGTGGTATGTGCTCTGCATGTGTGTGCTTTTGTGTGTGTGTGTTATGTGCATGTGTCTCTTTTTCAGGTGGGTTTGCATCTGTCTACGGGGACTGTTTCTTGATCCCGTATCTTTAATGGCTTTTATCAATAGTCTCAAAGGCATCAACATAACCCCTGTGCTGATCACATCTGCAGGCAACACAAAAGCTGGAACCTGGTGAAGGAGGATATCTGCTTACTGATACAGTGCATCCAAGACTGCTTGGTAGGATGAGCACAACAGGAAACCTCTCTTGGCGAATGTGCTGGAAGCCCTGGCCCACTGTGGGAGCTTTGCCTCTGCTGAAATCAAGCTTTTTCTCACAGGTGTTCCCACCAGGAACACACCATTGTAGGGCTCCTCAGTCTGGCAGGTGAGAGCACAGGAACACCAAAAGCAGGGAAGGTCCATCTCAACAAATTCAGCCTGGAAATTAAATCCAGGTTTTTCTCAGTCAGGGGAACCTCTCCTTGCCCAAGGTTGTGGTCCCTGGGCACACATCATGATAGGGTGTTTTTCCAAATGCTGTGCCCATGTTCAGTTGGAGTTCATTTGAGGAAGGCCTCTGGTCTCTAGCTGTAGTTTTCATGTCCTTTTCATCTGAGAACTCCATATATTTTTGTCACTGAAAATGTAGATCCCTTAGAAATGTCATTTATGTAGATTGTAATACAGTTGTTACAGAAGTTTCTTTATTGAAGTTGACCCGTTTAGTCATCTTTTCTGTATTTTAGAAGATAGTCTGCATAAGAACAGTAGGTCAGCTGTCACAGGCTAACCCTGGCAGTCCTGCTTAGCTCATCCAAAACCTGGTAGTTGTACCAACTTATACTCCAGAGAAGGATAGATCCTCTAGTACAGCATTAGTCAGCAGTCTCCTCTGCTTCAGTAGTTGTTATTTTTAAGTCATTGGAAGGAGGGCTGCTTTAAGAAATACCATTTGAATCATAGGAAAATTGAACAGGGGTCAAGTCTCACTGTCCTGAGTAGGAAGTTGCACTCCCACTTCCTTCCTTCCTTTCTCTTTCCAGAAGAGTTCAGTAATCATCTCCTCCAGTCTTTCTGTTGCTGAGCTGCCATGGGGACTGAAACCTGTCCTGGCTCCCTTGGAACCTCTGAAACACTCCCTAAAATGCCCTCTCCCAAACCCCACTAGCTGCATCTTTTGGTGAAGCTACCAGGTATCACTAAGACTTTTTGTGAAATCCTGGATACTCAGCCTCACCCCATCCCTTACTCTGTGTGTCATGGCTCCTGGAGAGGTGAGAAATAAAGTGCCCCCAGCTGTGGGAGGCTGGGCTGAGGGTCCAGAGGGTGGTATGGAGCTGTCCATAGCTCTGTCCTGCCATTAGCACCTCTTCCTACAGGGCCACCATCCCTGAGAAATGGCCACTTGACCCCCTTTAATTATTACTAGGTTTACTGCAAGTCAAGTGTTTACTCCTAATAAATTGATGCATAACACAGGGAACTATGACTGAATTCCATTTTGCAGATGGGAAAAGTTTAGGCCTGTTCCTGTAAGTGACACCGCTGAGGGTCGTGGCAAAGAGCTGGTCTAGGTTACCAAGGCGGAAAGGCTGAGCACACACTCATCCTAGCACCACTGGATGCGTGCATGCTTCATAAACAGCACTGGGGGCAGTGCTTCCTCTCTTCAGCACATGGAGGAAGGAAACTCCGTGGTGTTAACACAGGGTGGAAGGCAGTGCTGGCTTAGGAGGATGTGACTCCACATGTGTCACCGGAGTGAGCCAGGAGCTGTGCCAAGGCAGTTTCCAGTGGTGATTGCCACTGAGCCAGCAGAGAGAGAGCCTTGCAGCTTGGATGTTGTGTCTGGCTAAGGAGAGACCCTGAACGAGGAGAAAGGGCTTAGCTGCCACGGCAACAACAAAGCCGCTGCTGGACCTGCACTGCCAGTCAAGGTGGGGTGGAGAGGTAGGAGGTGGAGCTTTCTGGTTGATTTAGAGGACACCTGTACACCCCACTTTGCAAATGCATGTCTTCATTGCCTTGAATGTGGCAGTGCCCCTGACTGAGCTTTTTGGTTGTCAGACTCAATTCCTTGTATGTTACCTTTCATACAAGGTTCCCAAAGCTGTCTGCAGTCCATGACTAAACTGGTGAACTGGTGCCTTCCAGAAGTATGTAGATAATAAGGAATGAGTTTCNTTAAAGTGTGTTAATTTTTTACACACTGAAACACCACTGGTTCTCTAAACTGATGTGGGAAGGGAATAAAACCGATTTTCCTTCTTGTGTTTGCAGGAGAAATTTACCCAAGGCTAGCAGGGAGCTTTGATAACACTAGCTGTAGATCTTCATTCTTACTTGGTTATAGGTGGCTTTGTGCCTCCTGTCCTGCTGAGCACCACACATGATGAGCTGACAGCACTGGTGCCCCAGCCTCTCAGGCATAGTGTGGACAACAGACAGCCATGGAAAATGGGGTTGTTCTGGGCAAATGCTGGCAGGCCCTCACTGTGCACACGGCAGCAGTGCATCCGCTGGGCTCATTGTGGCTGTTCCCAACAGTTTCCCTGCACAGAGGCGCTGGTGCCCAAGTGAGATCACAGTGAGGCAACTCAACCCACTGCAACAGAGACAGTGTGGGTTTGTTTAGTTGTGCTATTTGCTGGAGTCATTTTTATTTTCACTGTGACAGCTTTTACATGGAGAAGTCAACTCTCCTCCTAGTTAAACCTTTCTGTTATTCTATTGCATTGCAAAAGAAAAGTAGAAACACTATTATTGTCTGCAAATGTCTATATCTGTGGTGACTGTATCATCAGGAGAGGAGGCTCTAAATCCTTATTTTGAAGGAAAATTAAAATTATCATCAACTATATCTCTTTTGCATTCTGAAGGATTAGGTGTAACCCAGGTTTTGGGCAAAAAATCCAGAGAACACTTGCAGTCCTTCTTCTGAAACCTCTTTTTTTTTTCATTTCTCTGTAGTCTGATCTGCCAAGTGGGACACTGTGTCTCAGAGCAATGGTCACAGGGAGCTGCCACTGAGCATCACTGAGTGCAGGAAATGGCAACTCTGCCTCTGGCAGCTGGATGTCTCTGCAAGGGGATTACAAAAAGTTTGTCATTCTCTGTGTTGTCTACATGTGATAGGATCTTCTATAATCAGCAAGCAATTAGCAAGCTAGTATCTAGAAAAGGTGTAAGAGACAGAATTCTCAGACAAGGTTTTAATCAGAAATATCCCTTCTCACTGCTGTTGTGCCCAATTTTGTCTAAGCAGGATTAGTTTGTGACCAGAGGGCAGCTCATCTGCGAGCCCAGGTAATCTTTTGAAATGCATTTCTGAGGAGACCTCATTATTTTGCCAAATGACACTGAGATGGCCCAACACACCAGTCTTTCAGGGCAGCCTTGGGCAGCCAGGCAGAGCTGTCAGCCAGCAGATGATTTTCCTAATAGTGTCTTGAGCAGGGCATCGTGGGAGCAGGGCAGCAGGGAGGAAGAAGGACCAAATTTGTGGATGCGGGTGGAAACAGGGCAGAATGAGTGCCAGGATGTGTTGCTGCATTGCTGTAAATCCTTGGCCACCACGGTGTCCTGGGCTTGTAGACTTTATGAGGATGATGTGAGATGACCCAGAAGACTTCACAGAGAAAACTGAGAAGTGTTTTAGGTTTCCTCTTACTGTTTGTCTGAGCCATTCATTGTTTTCACCACTACAGAGAAGTTAATCAGAAGCATGCAGCAGAAATGACTGTAGTGTGTAATGAGTGGTGAGGCCTCACTGCAAAACTGCTCACTACTACAAGCAGGAGGTGTTTCTGCAGAGAAGCCTGGAGCCAATGGCCCAGGCTGGGCATCTGATCCATGACAGCAAAGGGCAAGGCACACTGCTTGTTGCTGCCTTCCCTTGGCCCAAAGCCCTGATGGCACAGAAAAGACCTCCTGCAGTACCCAGGATTGGGAAAGGAATGCTGTGGAGGGAGCCCCCTGACAGGACAATGATATTTCTGTACCCTGGAATGGCTTGGACACTATCAAGTTAATGAAAGGCACTGTGACTGTATTCCAGCATGAAGGAGAATCAGTGGTGGGGTTGCTCATGCTGTAGTACATCTCAAAGCACTGTATTTGTGGGTCTCTGAACATAGATTGTATGGTGTTTTTCTCCTTGTGAAGAAGGACCCCATGTTTGTCTAAAAATAACATCCAAATTCAGCCCAGAGTGGATTCCTCTAGAATATAGCTTTTGGCCAGACTACTCTGAATTGGACAACAGCATCTGGAAAAGCTTCTGTGTCCCTTGACTGGCTAGAGAAAAAACTATGCTTGATCTTGGCAAATATCCCAGCTCTCTTCAAGGCGCAGAATGCTTCTCTCCTTTTTGACCTCGTTGCTGTTGGACTTTACTCCAGCCAGAGTTTATTGCAACAAAGTGAAAGCAGCTGGCAGCTGAGTTCAATACATGCAGGAATAAGGTGGCTGATTCATTTTCCAGAAAGGCACAGAAGTGATGCTTTGTCCAGGCAAGCACAACCCACAAAAGGTATGAAGCAGAGAAGATTTCAGCTCTTTCTAGGAGGGAAAACATCATTCTGCATCATAAATCTGCATTTTCTCTGTAGATCAGGAGACCTCTCTGCCAGGGACCCAAGTGGGCTGATGTAGGAACTGTCAATAGCAACAGGCCACCTCATTTACTCTTTCAGGGAACTCAGTTCCCCCAGTTTGAAACACTGGAGTCAGTCATCATTACTTTATTTGCCCACTCCTCCATGACGTTGTACATTTTTAACTACCACTGTAGTCCTTCATGGCATTTCTTCCATTGAAAGGCAAAGGAGCACATCAGTTTCAAAGGGAAGTGCAAGTGTGGGTAGAAAATGCCTCCTCTATCCATGTGTGGTGAAACCAGCTGCTGTGCTCTGAAGCTGGCCCTCGGCCTGGGCAGAGGGAGGTGAATTCTCCAGTTCATTTGTGGGACACAGGAAGGGCAGATCCAGCTCCTTTGCAAACAGACAGGAGCAGGGTGCCCATTTTCCAGCATGGCTCTGCAGGTGCAGGAGACAGATGGGTCAAAAGACTCTGCAGTTGACTCTGTACTGCTGAGATTTGCCCGGTTTCTCACCCACCTCCTGCCTGTGTCCTGAGAAGTGTGAAAATCTGATTTCCTGACTGTTTCCTAGCTGGCTCCCAGCCCAAGGGGGTGAATCACAGTACCACTGTCCAGCAGCCAGGCTTTCCCTCAGCTGATCACTTGTTGCCAACATAAAGTCCGTGAAGCAGGATGGCTCCTTCAATCTGCTTCCTAAACCCCTTCAAACTCTGGGCTGGTGTAGTTCCTGCCCTGTTGCTGACCTGGTCAGGAAACCTGCAGAGGACAATCCAAAGCTCCTGGGTGCTCCAAATTAGGCAGGCTTTTCCTTGCATGCTAGAGAGTGTTGACTCACACAAGCTGCATACCTACATCTAAATAAATTGAATAACCTTCTTCACATTAAAAAGACCACCCATTTTATCTGACATGGCCTCCCCTTCATCACCCCAGCCACTACTTGCTCCTGGATCTGTGCATCCACTTAGATACAAAGGCTTTCAATTGTGTGAGGCTTTTTAATTTTAAGTTAAATTTGAATTTGAGAAAGAATGAAATGAGCTCCAAGTACCAGAATGTGATAGCTCTGGAATATTATGCAGCATTAATCTCAGCAGTGAGTGGGAGCAAGACACTGAGGGATGCATAGCCTGAGAAAACCAGGGAGGTTCAGTAAGTAGCAGGAGCAGATAAAAGCAGACAGCTTGGAAAAATGTTTTTGGAAGAGAAGTATCAGTGTAAAGAAGGCAGACAGGAGAGAAACAACCCAGGCCACTTCCAGGGCAGACCTTTCAGTGAGTGCCAGCAGTTCTGTGCTGCTGGATGTGGAATTGTTTTATGAGTTCCTCTAATCTCCAGGCTCTTGGAAAACTATTGTCTAGTGCCTGATCTAACAGGAAGTACAACTGCTCAAAACAGGGAGCACATCCAAGAAGAAAAACAAAAAGCAAAAAATTAAATTCAGGGGTTAGCTTTTCCTATTTTTAGCTTTTCTGCAAGTTATCTGGAATGCATGCAACTTATTTTGGAAGATTTAGGAAGCAGAATGTGTTGCCAGTTCTTGCAGTAGAAAAATCAAAATGTACTGCATTTCTTGTGACAGATTATGAGCTGCAAAAGACACTTAAACAGGCAGGGTCATTAAGGGAGGCTGGTTTTAGATGGCTGCATTAAAGATTTGCCTAGTAAAAGCTCCATAATGTTAAAGAGAGTCACAGAGAGCAGGACAGAGACCCAACACGTGGTTCTGCAGATGGGGTCACAGGTTGTGTAGCTCTCAGAAATTATGGATTGGGCCACAGCTGTATAGGTGTTTTGCATTTCCAAACTATCCCATAAGAAGGAGGCTGCACTGTATGCTTTCCAAAGATCCCCATGGATCTGGTGGGGATTTGTCAGCAGGAGTCTGGCCATTGATGGTTTGCCTGTGTTACAGACAGCCAGGTAAAAACCTTGCCCAGAACCAGATCCTTTCCTGACCCCATTACCACCACTGTTCTCTGACCTCACCCATCCAAGAGCTGCTCAGAGAGCAATCAAGGCTTAGCTCCTCAGAGAGCAATCCTGAAGCTTTCACTGAGCTCCCACCTTCACTTGAGGTCTGGCATCCTTGAAGATTTAACTCCAGCTTGTGGCTGTCTTGAGTCCCTTTTCTCTGACTTACTGCACAGATACAAAGAACCCAGTTCTGCTTTCCTGTGAATCACTGTGGCTTGCTGACTCCCACTGAGTTGCTCATGATGAATACACAAAACTCTCCCTCACCAAACACAGCTATTCCTGGTGCACACAGGCTCCCTCTTCCTCACAGCTCCATTTACTGCCAAGGGCTTGTAAGCTCCCCAGTACTTCAGGAACTGGGCTGAGGTGCCTTTCCCTCTTGCAAGCTCTGAAAATGTCAGGATCTTAGAGGTAGAGGCACTGCAGGAGATCATAACCAAAAGATTTGTGTTGTGTTCATCCAGGAGGTTACTGTCTGCATTACTCAGGTACTAATTGCTGATGAGACTGTATATATGTAACACATTTTGTTTCTAATCACATAAACAAATATTTTCCTGTCATGGCACTGGCAGCCAAAATGTGATTAAAACTCAGTGAGCTCCCCCCTCTCCCTGGCAGTGAGCATTACCACCGAGCCAGTGGAGGCAGCCACCGGCCACAGCCATGATCTGAACCATAGCTTGACCAATGAACTCTGCAAAGGAAGATGCAAACCTGTGGGAAGAACTGTTTTCCTTGAAAGGTCTGCAGAGCTTGTTGCTCAGAGGACCCTGCTGCATTATTTCAGCAAGGAAAAGGCAGTGCTGCCCCACAATGGACAGAAGGGATGCAATACCCTGAGGCCTCTCCCAGCAGCAGACTCCCAAGAGAGGACAGGCTGAAAAGGCGGCAGCTATTTCTCTGCCGATCCTGCCTGTACTCCCCTGAAACGCCTTCAATGTGCCCATAAGGGCTACTGCTGACCACCTGTGGGGCCAGAAGGAGTTGCTCAGCTCTTCACACAGACCTTGGATATGGGGTGCTTGTTTTTCTGTTATTCCCATCCTCCAGTAATGCAGAAGAGTGTGGCATCTGCTTGTGAGGGCATGCAGAGAGGCTGCTTCCAGCAGCATGCCCACTAATCCTTCCTTCCTTCCTTCCTTCCTTCCTTCCTTCCTTCCTTCCTTCCTTCCTTC
>WEIU01008309.1:0-26757 GCA_013389925.1 Aegithalos caudatus | reverse complement strand
CATAGACTTGCAAAGTGAAGTGTGGATGCTCCTGTGTACTCTTGCTGGTCCCTTAGTTGATCTCAGCCAGTCAAGGAATCTGAGCTCATATCCTAGGTGGATGCTAATTTATTAATCTGCTCCTTTGGCAGATGTTCTGCATTTCACTGCTTTGGATACTCAGCTATCAGCAGAGAGGGCAAATGCTGTTGAGGGTCTCCTGTAATGACAGGCATTGCAGAAAGCTGTTTGAAATGTTGGGCAGGGATGGTAATGCACCTCAGCACATGCTGTGCCAGTGGGAAGCTCCCTTGCAGGCCTATGGAATCTCACTCCATTTATTAGGCAGGCTGATTGCTCGGATCTCCACTCAGAGACACTTTTCACCACCAGGCTAGATGGAGAGTTTACATGCACCAGGTGTGGCATACTTGCACCCCACAGGGCTAATAAACTAAGGTTTTTTTCTAGAAGGTGGCTTAATTCACTTCTTGTTCATGTTCCTTGTTCAGTGATTCCAGGTAATCCTCTATCCACAGGCAGCGAGCACATGAGAACATTTGCCTGGATGCTGTGCATTAGCTCCCTCACGTAGTTGTCCATGGATATACAAAATGATGAAAGGTGGTTGGTAGTGTCTTCTGTCTTATCCCATAAAGCTAGTAAGAACCATGAAAACTGTAAATACTGAACATGTAAAAGCCTGAGTGCTCTGCTAATAGCAATGAAACGGGAGTTTTTGTGTGCGCAAGAACAGTTGATATAGTTGAAATATCATATTCGTAATTTTAAAAATTTCCTCAGGCTTCCTGGCTTGTGTTTCACCATGTGATTGGAGTAAAGAGTGCTAAGCAACTTGGAGCATGTATGTTGTCAGTATATAAATCTAGATGCTGGTGGCATCTCAACGGTGAAGACTTTCTCAGTCCTGCTCTTCTCAGGAGCTCTGGCCATAGTGCCATGCCATGTAATAGCTGGAATCATTGGGGTGGTATTCTTTCAGGCTGCTGCAGACCTGAGCACATGTGAAACTATCAGAAGACAGTTACTAGAACCATCATAACATGGCCTTCACACAGTTTGCCAGTGTTGCTGGGGCTTTCAGCTAAGAATGGGCAATACTGAGCTGTTTATTCTCACCTAAGATGATATTCATTCATGGGTATTTAATTCCCCAGGTCTAGTTGGTGGATGGGCTTTGCTGTGTCACACTGGTTTCTGTAGGATGCTATTTACTGTGCTTCTTAAGATTATCAAGCTTGTATTTCCAAGGCAGCTGTCAGCCAGCAGCCAAGCCATGCCAGCCAAGAAGGGCATAGATGTGTCTTGTACAATGTTATTCAAGGATAAGTGTATGTACAGAAAAGTCTTTCACAACAGCAGGGTCAGCTCACGTGGAGCAGCATTCCCATTGCAGGGCCTTGCTGCTGGTACCCTGTGTGGGACAGCTTTGCTGGGCACCACTTTGCAGCTCTGGTGGTAGAGAAGGTGCCCAATCTTCAGCCACTGCAGCAGTAAAAGCCCTGTAACAGCTTTGTTGCTAAGGGATGGCCTCAGCATAATTTTGGCTGCAGAAGCTGCGTGTCTCTCTGACATAGGGATCTGTGCAGAGCAGTGACAGGCACAAGTCATCACCAGCTGTGGCTCCCAGTGTGTTGCAACCCTTCACCAGCTTGTCTGCCTCTGGCTGTGGAGCAGTGAGCTGGATGTGGTGAGTGAGGTGGCTCAGCCGGGCAGGTACTTCCCCTTGGGGCACAAGGGAGGCCTCAGCCAAGCACTTGCTGCTATTTCCACAGGGAGGTCATGGGTGAAGGTTACTGTTCACATCCAAATATCAACTTATGACAGAAACCTCTCAAGTCTGTCATGCAAACGGTGAAAGTCAGTGCCACTTCCACTCCCTGCCCATGATTTAGGGTTTAGTTATCAAATTTTCATTTCTCCTGGATGGTAATCTGCAGGCATCAGTGGCACTCAGCTGTATCCACCAGAAAAACCCAGGAAATGTAGGGACTATTCATGAATGCAACCTCACTTCCAGGGGGTCATCAGGCTTGAAGCACTAAAACTCACTGTGCATCTCCTGGTCAGTAGAGGAGTTTGTGTGTCCTATAAACCAAGCAACACACAGATGGAGATGCTCGGGCTGGCTCTGTTAGACACTTGGTTCCTGCCCAGAAAACTTCAGCACTATTTTGCTGCAGCCCCCTCAGGCTTGGTGTGCAAATGTGCCCAGGTCATGCCAGTTAAGCTACAATAGCCCAGAAATTACAGCCTCCATCCAGTGGATAAGACAGTTCAGGCCTTGTCTTGTCTCATCTGGGCTGGGAGTGTTTGTACTTAAAGCTCCCTCAGCACAAAGATAGGCACTCAATCAGCAGAGTAAGGAGGGGAGCTGGGGAGAAAACACCCCCTCGTTGAAACTGTCCTGCAAAGAGGAAGAAGGATTTTCAAAAGCTACATGATATATGGAGTGAGGCCCTTTCCAGAGCCTAATGAGTGAAGCTGGGAAAGCCCGGGGTTCCTGACTTGCAGAATATATAGGCTTTTTTCTTTTTCTGTCAGTAACTAAGATAAAGCTCTAACACTCACAATCACTGGTACTACAGTAAAATTTCTGCAAACTACTTAAAAACATGAATTTTACCAAATGAGAAAAACTGGAAATTTTAGATCTCTCCCAGTATAACTCTCATGCTGGCTCAAGCAAAGCTTATTGCAGAACCAGGCTGAACCTGAATACTGCAGCTCTGGCCATAGTGCCACACCATGTAATTTTTCCTGCCCCTCTTCTTGCAAGCTATTTATACCGCCCCTGCTCCATGTAGGCTGCAGCTGTCACTGTGCCTGAGCATCTCAGGCCGAGTGAGCTGCTCTCCAGAGGATGCTTTCTTCTAGGAATCAGGACACAAAAGCCGCTGGAGCGCATTGTTCAGCGTGTCCCAGTGAAATGGGAAATCGAGGGCAGAGAGCAGGATGGAGGCAGCTCTTGTCAGTGAGCCACGGTGGGCTTTGCACAGAAAGGAGGCTGCAGCACTAGAATATTAGAAGAGTATCAGTATCAGCATAGCAGGAAGTAAAATGTAGCTAAGGCTGAATTGCAGAATGTCACAGAATATCACTCCCAGTGAAAATCCTATTTAGAAATGCCTGTGAAGGCTGGATGCTGACAGAGCTGTCTCACAAGCATGGCCAGAAGGATGGGACAGTCCCTCCTTCATGTGCCCAGGCCCTGTGTTAACATTGGCCTAATTTGGGCCTATGGCAAGAGAATGATTCAAAAACTGCAACCCACTATACACAGCACGGAATTTTTGGTGGTGACAATGGCCAAGAATTACAACTTAAGTCCATTTTGGGGCCAGGAAAGGAAATAGTTGTGCAATAGCATCACTTCTCCTTCAAATCCTCTACAGAGTGGGAATCAAGGTCTGATAAGAATCCTAGTTAAGAAATAGAGGGTGAGGCTGATATGCTCTGAGGTATGTTGGCCATGAGAGCTGTTTTGAGTCTTCTCAGTTGTGACCTATGTGATTTGTGCCTCGTTTCCTCTGGCCTTTCTAGCAAGGCTGGGAGCTATGAGCCTAGGCTACTGTTAGATACCAAATTACAAATTCTCATAGAGCATTTCTAAGCTACAGTGAGCAAAGTCCACATTATTTCTGAACAAGAAACATCCACATAAGCATGTAGTATATTTTTATCGTACAGATTATTAGCATCACAGTTGTAATGAATGCATTTTAACTTTCCTGAGCATCTCTAATATCACCCAGTCTCTATTTTTCAAACTGTAATGTAACAAGAGACATCATTAGCATAATACATCAGGATACTACTCACAGCAAAGGCATCTCTGCTGGGAACAGAACCTCCCATCTCTTTCCTATTGTGTTTCTTAGGGCAAGTGTGGTAGTCTGTGGCCAGGATGGGAAAACTACTTTCCATGTGGGTGAGACCCAGCTGGGAACTGCCACCCTACTTCAGCCTTTGTTTTGATGAAAACAGTGAGGAAAACAATAGTGCAGGTTCTAAATAGGCATAATCCAACCCACCTAACTACTATCTATTTCTGAAATGAGCTCACATCACCTCCCCACTTTCACTGCCTCCTCTGCAGTGAAAAAACAACTCCAAAAGTAAAGGCCATGAGCATGGCAGGCTGGTCTGGCTTGTCCTGTATCCTCACACTAACCAGACACTACAGGAACAAAGCACCAGGACAGGGTCTCCTGTTCAACAACAGCTGCTTGGTTTGGGTCAGGCATGAAATGAAGTTGCACCATAACCTCCCATCCAAAATGTGTCTTGATTAACCCTTGCTGTTGCTGAAGCTCAGCCTTGCAGTACGTGGTCCACGTGAAGCCCCTAACCTAAAACAATGAAGAACATGCCAGAATTCTCTGAAGAGCACAAGATGGAAACTGTACAAAGGTTTGTTTGCATCTGCTGGTCAGCCCTCTTGGGGGTTTTTCATAAGCCAGAGAAGCTTCTGCCTGCCTACTTCTTTTACTTTTTGTTTTTTAATCTCTCAGGTGCAGTGTGGCTGACTCAGCAGACACCAGGAAACAATTGCTTCCAAACCAGTGTATTGTGATTTACTGCACCACGTGTTGCTGCCAGCCCATGCACCCCTGTGAGGCAAGGCAGGGCGGTGGCCAGGAGCACCTGTCCTTGAAATGGGGCTTCCTGCAGGCTGGCAACCAGTGTGGGCAACCACTGCACACAAGTGGGGCAATGGGATCATCAAGCAAGCAGGACTTATTCCTGAAGGACACATCTGGGTAGAAGCGATTTTAGAGTGTGTAGGTCCTGAGTCAGTGAAGGCACTTGCTGGGTCCTTTGGCCACAGGACCTGCCCTGAAGGTTGCAGGGTTCTCATTCCAGCTCACAGGAGTTAGTTATCTTAAAAGATTGCAGTATTAAAAAGAAGAAAGACAAAAACCATTTCTGAAGAGACCCTTAAAAATAATTTTTCAGTCAGAAGACTGCTGTTTTACTTCCAATAGAGCTATTTTTGCAAGACAGTCAAAAGGAAAGCAACTTGGCATGTTTTATGGCCTCTGTTGCCCCCTCCAGTCCTACATTAGTAGTTGGTGCTGTTTGGAAAACAACAATCTTAGGAAAGCCTGCACTAATAATAACAATGTCTCAGGCTCATCATTTGATATACATCTGACGTGCACTGGAAGTGAAAATTGAGGCCAGAATTTCCTTTTCTGGCACAACCAACTATCTGTCAAAAAAACCCCAAAGCCTGTTTTTAGAGGAGACAGCTTTGCAGGAGCTAAAGTGAACTTGTACAGGAACTTCATCTCAAAACTCTGCCACAGGTGTAAGATGCACCTCTGGCATGGCTCTCTGTAACTGTGAGCATGTGCAGACATGTGTAGAACAAGCATCCACTTAAAAAACTGGTAAGCAGGTCCATTTTTCTCTTTGGGAGCCAGCCCAGGGGCCCACATGCTGATCAGATGTTTAATCCTCAGCTGTACCCACGAGAGACACTTCCAGCTTTACTCTCAACTGTCCTCATAGAGGAGGGGGCTCAGCTACAGAAACAAACAGAAAAACACTAACCCTGCATGGTCTTAAAGCCATGTCACTGTGGTAATAACGAAGAAATTACCTTATTTAATTGTCTATTGATTAATTTTTTCAAGATGGATAGGGCACCTTCAGTAATTTCATATTGAAGAGCATCACATCCTTGGGGAGGCAATTCTAGAGGCAGAGAAGGAGCCAAGAGCCAGTTATGCTACTCCCAAAGAGGATAGGGGGAGCAGGCTGTAGAGATTTAAGCAGACAAGGGTCATCTCTCCTACAGAGTTCCCTGCCTCATGTAAGGACACAAAGGAAAAGAATTCAGAACAGCAATGACACATTTCATCAACCCCTTAATGTCTAAAATAAAGTTTTACACTCAGTCCCTCCATGGAAGTTTTCTAAGTGAAGGCATATTTAGAAAGGCCAAAGTCCTCTCCCTCCTGCCTTTGGAAGCTTTGCTGTGTGCTGCTGCAGTGTTTTAGGGACACATCCAGGAGGGCACACCTGGCAGCTGCTGCACTCTGGGAATGTCCAGAGCAGTGCCAGGGCAGTGGCGCCTGGTGCTTGTCTGTCCCATGACTGGGCATGGACCAGGAGCCAGACAGAAGAAGTTACATCTTTTCAAAGGACTTAGAAATTAATAGGTACAGTTTTCTCTCTTTGAAATAGTAACTGTAGAGGCAACACATCTGGGCTAGAAAGGTGCTCTAAATTGAGAACTGGGAAGGCCAAGTGACCAAGGTAGTGACAAACCAGCACATCAGTACCGTGTGTCCCTGCAATGGAGAAGGGCAAAGCCTGACCAACACTCACCCCACACACATTCCTCTTTCCAAAAAGCTTTCTGGTTTTCCTTAGCTTTAACATTACTGTCTCATTTCTTTGAGTCTGCTTGCTGGCTTTGCAAGTCTGAGAGAGTCCCAGCAAATTTCACACAGCAATGACAGTCACACAGGACTGTGGCTGAGCATTCTTCGTCTTTTCTGTTGTCCATGAGTAGAATCCTTACCAGCCAGTCTGTGTGATAATGTGGATGCATGTGGAAGTGTAACACAGCCCAGCATAGCCCATCAGTGAGATCAGAACAGGTAGTGTGGAAATGATGAGGTTAAGTAGATGAAATGCTGGAGAAATGTACTTGCTCGAAGCGTATTTTAGCATATAAGCTTTTTAACTTGATGTTAGAGGAGAGAAAGGATGATTGTGAGAAAAATATCATTACAACTGAAAACTGAACAAACAAAGAATTAGCAAGGTAAATCTGGGACTCCAATATATCCAAGTTTCTGCTATCACTCCAGAGTAGAACAGTCTACTAAGGAAAAAACAGATTTTCAAGGAAAATTAAAGCAATTTTAAAAATAGCTTTGATGTTTAAAATGCATATAATTAATGACAAAAGTTTTCAAAGATACAGTTGGATTAGTTCTGCTTGGATTGTTCCTCTTGTTCCCGTGATTCTCTATCAATCATGAAAGCAAAAGTAGAAATGAAATAAATCGTGGAGTAAAAATGGTTATCTGCACCAAAATTAGAGATGAACTTTTACCAATTACTTCAATGATAAATTTTCTTATTGCAGGCACTGCAGAATCAAACCTTTTATCAAGTGCAACAGAGAGTGCTGCTACACTTTAGCATATGCTTAGTAAAACAAATGTTAATCATTTCGAGTAGCACAAGCACACTGCAGAATAAAGGGAGTCTCCTCTGAAACCCACTATTCCCATCTTTAAGACTGGAATTTATGAGAAGTGTATGTAATCCCTGTTGAAAGGCTGGTGATCTCAGGCTTGTGCAGCTTGCTCCTACATTGATATGAATGCTCAACAAAGCACTTTAGTAACCATTTTACTTTACTTGGCTCCCACCCAAAGGTTAGTAAAACCTTGAGACAAGGAAGCAAAGGGTTGGCGTGGTTTTCAGACCCTGACTTACCTCACTGATCATTTGAACAGCTCTTATTCCTGCCACAGGCTGGGGGAGCAAAAGCACACACAGACTGTGTGTCCAGTGGAGATTTTGCCAGCCACAAAGTCCAAGAGCGGCCCTCATGAGGATGCCAGCCACCCACAGGTACCAAGGGAAGATTTCCCCAGGACTGGCTGTGCACATGGGCATTGTTTCCTTCACTCCAGTGACTGAAAAGCTATGGTGATCTGAGAGCAGATTGCAAAAGGCAGATCGCTCTGTATAGCAACTAAAACAGATATAAAAATATCTTGGCCTTCTTACTCGATTAAAAAAAAAAAAAAAGAAAAAAGAATGCAGCTGTAAAACCTAGGAACTTGTTGTTTTAACTTGAAAACTATGTTTAAACAAGCAATGCTGTTTAATTCATATGCTGCAAGGATTTCCACTTCTGTTTGAATATTTCTACATGTACAGCCTTACAGAGATAATCCATTTTTAAAAATAGGTAGCTGAGGCTATTCCCAAGAGGTAGAAGCTTGTGGATTTACAGTGAAACTGATTCCAGTGCAAGAAAAAGGAAACAGATATTCAGGTTCACCTGATATGCACAATACCAGTGACAACTTCTCCACTAATAAAAGACATGACACAATTAGATTGCTAACCTTTCCATATTGGGAGTTTATCAAAAGAGGCCAGGACTTGAAATGGAATGAGAAGAATCAAAACTGAATTCTGTTACAGAATTCTCCTATATTCTCTACTTTTGTCTGAAGCTCCGTTGAGAAAGACCACCTGCCTCAAATCTAGGTGCAAATTGCCTTGATAGAAAAACCTTGATTTTATAGTAAGAGGTGAGTCAACACGGTGAAGGAGCACTCCTGTGAGGGAATCACAAGTTAACTAATGGAACTGGGACAGGAAAAGAGCTCAGGAGGAACTGAAATTAAACAAATAAAGGTTTTGCACTATTTTTTGGTATCATGTAATGGGTGCCAAAAGACAGCAGGGCAAGAACACAAATTACGAACAGGGACTAGAAAAGAGAACAGTTGGCAAATAGAAAAGAGAAAAAGAAAGCCAAGGACAGTAGGAAGAAAAAATGCCAAACAGTGACTTTAAATGGGGAAACAAAACTGATGTTTTTTGCAGTGAGCAGGATGACACAATTTCTACTGCTTTAAAATAGATTTGAAAACACTACCTATTACAGGGTTTTGGTCCATTTTACAGAGAACATATGGTCCAAATACCAAGCGGATACAATTTCAAAGTAGCCTCAGTGTAATAGGCATTTGAAATGCCAGGGGAAAACTGAAGAGTTCCCCAGGTTTAAGTCTTCTGCCATTTGAAGATGCTCACTGGTGCCCCACACTGCCATAGTGAGGATCCTCCATGTGTTTGAAGTGTGTAAGCTCTGGTGAGGGACAAAGAACAACATTTGTTGTTACTTTCCTGAGTCACCTACTATCCTGTGCTAAGCGCTTTAAAACAACTTCTTGAGACAAATCAGCCAAGTATCAAGGAGCATCCAGTCTAATGGGGAACCTGGAACTCTTCCCAGGCTCCAAATGTGCCCAACACTGTAAATGAGCGGACACTACTCCCCAGCTCACGCACCCTGAATGTCACTGCAACAATGACTCTTCTCCACACATCCCAGAGAATCTCTGGCAAGTATCTGCCTACTAAACCAGCCAACTTTTCTTTCAAGGGACACAAAGTGCAGAAGATGTTGTGGAAGATGTTGCAGAAGAACTATGAAGACAGTAAAAAACCCAAAGAATAGTGTATAAATATTTAACATGCTTTTCCCAAGCACTACCAAGGTGTATGTAAATGTCCATGTATTATGTAGAGGCAGTGTAATCTGGCTTCATCAAGAGCTGGAGTGGAAGGAATTAAAAAGGAGTCGTGAAGATTTAAGGAAACCTGAAATCTAAAGTAACGGTACCATTGGCAGAATATAGCAGCTTCTTTTCTCTAGACTGGCCTCAGAATATTTAATTTCGATGTTGTTCAAGGCCAGCCAACCACCTCATAACAATGTGTTCACAAGCCATCTATTTCCCCCAGATTCTTAACCAGGACACAGGAAAGGTTCCATTTAAAAATCATTTTATTATTAACATAATCTTCCCATTTAGCCAAGTGTGGGTTCATGTATAAGGAATGTCGGTAAATATTCCATTTGAGGCTTCTTTTTACATATTTCCATTGATAAATAAACTCTGAATTCACATAAAAAAGTTAAACTTAAATAACTAATATATTTTTTTGTAACAGGCATACATTGGTAAAATATAAATATTCTTGTACTCAGCCTTTGCTCTAGATAACGTTTAGCCACACATCACAGTTATTAACAACTAAAAACAAGAAGTCAACTGATTTTCTGGCCTGGACTAAAATAGAGATGGAAACAGAAAATTCACATTTTGACTTTGGGCCAAAAGAGGTTGAGAGGCAGGAAGAGAACAGTTTTATTAACAGCCTTGTTAAAAATAGTCTGCTCTGCCACTGAATCTTAACTTATTCTACAATTGGTAGTTGATTCCGTTATAATTTTATGTAACACTCAAGTTTCACTAACAAAATATGGCACATCATCCATGAACAATATAATGATGTTTTAAAACTACCAGGGCAAAACTGCAGGCGATATGAGTGATTTGGCTCTGGCTCACCACTCTGTCCTCTCAGTCTGACATTAACAAATGGTGGCACCTCCCTGCTTTGGCCACTTTCCTGCAGAAGACTGGAGTTTGTTACCTGTAGCTCTAAAGTTTCTCCAACTAACCAGTTACCAGGCAGTCTCATACACTGGGTTTGCTCACCCAGAAGTCAAGACTGAGGATGGGTTGGTCGAGATGCCCTCTCACAGGACTCTGGGGATGATGGTAAAAGGGACCACGGGACTGCTGGCTTCAAGCTCCAGCGCCGTCAGGAAGCATTCGGTCGCGGCATCATCATTGCCTTGGGCCTGCAGCACCTCTCCCAGGCTGTTCCAGACCTCGTGGGCTGTGGAGTTCACCTGGACAGCGTCTCTGAGAATCTTCTCTGCCAAGCTATAGCGCCCAAGCTGGTGAAGTATCAGAGCCTGCAAGAAAACAAAGGGAAAATGGCTGTTGGCCAGTACAGCTTTCCTGAAGCTCAAACAAGGTCACCGCAGTGAAATAAGGGTAGGCATCTCTTGGGCTTCAAGTGTTAGACTATGTAATTTTTGTTTATTTTTTAAATTTAAGAAAAGAAATTACCTGATGCAGGACTGGAGCAATCCACTGCACACCAACAAAGTCAAGTGGTTTTGGACAGGAAACAAAGACTAAATAACAAAAACTCCACCTATTTGCCAAGAAGCGGGAAGTACCTGGGCTTTTGTGCAAGCTCCTGTTATCTGAAGTCCTAAGGTGTGTGCCCTGAAGTTTTCACATCCTCCCTGTGCATCTCAGCACCCAGCTCATGCCCTATAACACCTGAGACCATACATGGCAGCAGGGCACTTGCGGATGGCTGTAACAAGACTGAGTTCAGCCCAGTGGGCAACAACCACGGTGCTTGATTTAATCCATGGAACAGGGACCAATATTGCCCCAGTGATGCACAAAGGACCAGCAGGCACAGAAACTTCCTCATGAGCATCCTTGTTACAGATCCTCTATCTTCCTCTGCAAGATGGGATCCAATTCAACACTACATGATCCAGAGCACGTCCAAACCCACTAGGATATGGGATGAATGAGGCCATGGAAATCTCCATCCATCACATTCAGCTATGTTACTGTGCCAGAAAAGTCATGGAATGACCTAGTAAGAGAGCTTTATTTTGGGATTATAATAATCCTAACAATATGCATTTTTACATTGTGATTCTGTATTGCAAAACACATGGGCCACAAATCTTTGTTTTGCAGTGAGGTGTCCCAATTACATGCTTACAAAGGCCTTGTGACTTCTGCCCTTCCAGCCCCCACTCCTTGGACCACAATTTCTTTTATCTCTCTGTACATCTGTCTCTCAAATCCTTATTAACATAAGCACTGATGATTAGAAAGTACTGACATTCTATGCAGCCCCTGAATTATCCACCATACATTTCTGGAATTGTGCCCACCTGGCTGACTTTCAGCTTGGGAAGACTGTTTACTCCATCCTACAGAAAAATTGAGCACACCCTGCTCTGTAGAACAAAATAAGGAATGCTGTACAGTATTGGCAAGTGAATAAATAAATGCAATGCAGGCTAATTTCTATCAGCCTGGCAGATGTTCTCACATAAAGGTGCTAGAGGGCTTTTCTGGGTTTGGTCTTTTTTTTTTGAGCTGTCAATTGAGTCAGCATTTTCAGAGCAAGTGAACAGCACTTCCAATACAAAAACTGGATAACTCTCAGGGTCAGTGCTTTTTTTCCCTGCAGTGAAGTGATTGTCAGTGACTGGTGGGTATCAGATGTGAAATTACAAAAAAATGAAGCAAGGAGATGGAATACACAAAGTGTATGGTGTCACTGCAATGCACCTAACCTTAATAAAATTTAAGTGTTCTTATTTTTCAAGGTAAGCGTCTTTATGCTCATAAGCCTTGCTTTTTTGGGGTGCAGATAGATATATTTTCTACTAATTAAACGTGAATTATTTGAATATTGCTAATACTTTTTTTCTTAAATATGCCAGACTATTTCCCCTGTTTGCTAAGGATACAAGCTGTTCTTTTCAAGACCAAAGAAAAACCAAATTTTGCAGATATAAGCCTCTTCATAGGAAGAGACACATATTACGTCACATCTGCCCTATTCTGTATGGCAAAAAGGATAGCTGAGGCTTTCCAAGTGATAGAACTAGAGCAAATACTGGCAGTTTGCCTGCTGTTACACTTTTCTAAGACTACAAGCATTAGTATTGAAATTAGCATTTAGCCATGGTGAAGGAACTCTTGTGTGGGCAGTGAGGTTGCATACTGCCTCCTCATATTTTGGGGACCCAGCTTTCTCAAGCCTCCTGAAAGTCAGTCTTTCACTGGTGTCTTAGCCTGGGATGGTATGAAGACTCCTGCCTCAGGTGGTAGCCCTGGGACAACAAGCTTTGCTTCCAAAGAACCAATAGAAAAGTAGACTTGTTTCATGCAGAGCATTAAAAGGATAGTGACATTTGATCACTGTAGCTGTGGGCTAAACTCAAATAAGTGATTTAGAGAAAGAACACAAAATACCCTCTGATTCACTAACTTTCTTAAAATGATGGACAGATGTCATGCATTGTAAGTGTCCAGTTTGTAAATCCCCTTCCCGGATGACTTCATTAAAATTCTGAGGCACAGAACATTTCAAACTGTTGGCAGGCCTTGCCTGACTTTGCTCTATTAAGCATTACACACCACAGGCCGAAGGAGCAAACATGTCTATCACACAGCAATATCCTTTGGTGACCTCACACCAACACTCATCCAAGAAAGCTAACTTCTGTTTATCAGCTGTCAGCACACACTGCTTTCTGTACTAACTCTTCAGGAAAAAACCTAAACCACTAAAACCAACAACAACAAAACCCACCCAACTAACCCCCTTCCCGAACCAAAGCTCCTCTAGGACTTTCCAGAAATCAGTACAAATTATTCCAGTCCTTCACTCCTCTGCTCTCTAACTAGAAACAAAATCTCAAACCTACCAGTTCTGGCCTTCACCCATTCAGCAGCAGACGTAGAGACAACATTTATCTGCAGAATAATGTTAAGTCTCCTGCTTTATGGCTGGAGATGGGCCTGAACAACACATCAGCTCTGCAGAAACACAGAGGGGTACCTAAGTGACATATGGTTCATACCTTATGACTTGGCATGTTACCTTAAAACCTAAGCAGAATGCTTTTTCTATATATCCTGTCTATAAATCTTTAAAAGGATAAAATATGAGAGAGAATTTGGAACCTGAATCAATTAGAAAAAGTGCTATATAGTAATTTGTGTAAATAACAAGAATTGTCAGTAGGAAAACATCCATTCAACAAAATATAATAAAATCAGTAAGTTCTGGAGGAATTGCAGAAATCTAAGGCAACCTATTTGTTCTTTGTGTATTTTAGAATGCTGCAGTACTTGACAGAGGTGTTTAAGACAACTGTTGGCATCTGCAGGAGAAAGCAGGATCTTTCCTGCTATTGCATCTCTTTCACATGAAAGAACAATAAATGTATGACATTTGCTTCTAACACAGTTATAAAAGCCTCTAATGTGTGCAGACTTCTTCATTTTGCAGCTCAGTACAAATGTTGCTTATTACTTTACTCCATGTTTGGTTTTGCTGAGAATTTTGGGGTTCCTTCGAGGTTGATTTTTTTTCCTGTCAATTCACTGATTAAGGCTTTCATTTTCTCTCTGGTTTCTTTCTCTGTATGTTGTAAACTCTCTAGGCAAACCTTATCTTTCTTTTAGCCAGCTCTGCATTGTAGGGGTTGATTTTGTAACTCAAAAAACTCCAAGAGAGAACTCTAATGAGAAATGGCACAGGCAGAAAGTGAAGAGAATCTCTGAAGAAACAAAGAGACTTTTTTGTGCCATCATCACAACCAATGAAACCAGTGCTTCATGTCTCCAGTCCGCTGATATTTATACCAGTCACTTTGAATAATCAACAATCAAAGATCTGTGGACTTCAGATGCTCTCTGCTCAAGGAAAGGTCAACAGCTCTTTCCAGTGCCTAGCCAGAGCTGGAAGTAAAAAGGATTTTGCAGTCCAGGGGTTCTCCAAAGGGGCTTTCTAAAAGAGCAACACTGTGTAACACTGTGTGCTGTCTTCAACAGGGAGGTTCTGTTGTCACTACAGACAGTTTCTACACAAACTTCACATTCTAACAGAACAAAACCCTCCAGGATTTAATCAAAGTGGGGAGGAAAGTGCTTCCAACTTTTGCCACAGGCTATTTTCAAGATCTTGCCAATGCTTTCCTCACCCAGTCTGGAGTCACAAAATCTCCCTCTTGTTGGGCGATGATATTACAATGAGTTTCCCCCCTCAGTCATTCCCTTTACAATTCATTTTACATTTCCCCACATACAAAACTGCTATTCTTTGCTTATTTCACCCAAACATATCTCTAAGGACTGTTATTTACCATGTTCAGTCAAACAGGGCCCATTTATTCATTAGACAAACGTAAGCCTCTTTTAAAAGGAAAACATTTAAATTAATTTGGATTTCCAAATGGAGCACTACAGTCTTAAAATAAAATTTCCAGTTAGAAAATGCACTATTATTTATTAATAAAATATCAGAACCTGAACAACATCACATAATAAGCAACCATATAAAGCCATAATTGATTAAAGAAGCATGTAGTGTAGTCTTCACTGCAAAGGTATCTTTTTTTCTGCAGATGGACTTTCTCTCTTTGCAAATTAAGCTGTCATAATGATTAACCAAACAGTCAATGCAAAACAATATCTGACAAATAAACATAGGACTAAAATTCTGTAAATAACTAATTTTTCATTTTGAAAAACAGCTAATTAAAAATTAGTAACACCAGCCATTTAGAGCAATCTAGTATGGTCACTTTTTAAATTAGCTTCTAGGCAAATCAGAAGCTAACATTAAATCTTTTTCTGTGGAACTAACTTTGAAAAAATTACAGTCCTAATTATTGCCCATCATATGTCTCATCAAGCCAGAGCTTTATCAAAAAGTGCTAAATAATATTTGCAGTGACTGGGGCGGGGGGTGGGGAAGGGTAGAAAGGTAACACTACAAAGATCACTGTGGTTTCTTCAGTGTAACTAAAATCTCTGTCTCAAGAGAGTTGGAGATTTCCTTAAAGTTTAACTGTCTGACTACTTCTCCACTGTGCCTGAAAATAAACAGCTCTCAGTCTCAACAGAACCACCACTTGAGATTTTTACCTTTATTCACTTGCTATCAAGGGGAATATTTCAATTTTCTCTGAGAAAAATATAGACTAGAGGTGGGAGATGTTCTCAAAAGCAATGAAAGTTATTTTAAAGTGAAAAAGAAGGGGAACTGTGACCATGAGTCCGTCTGAACTCTCTGCAGAGAAGGAAACTGGGAAATGGGAGAAATGGACAGAACAAGAACAAGAAATGTGGCTGACTTAACACACAAAAAAGTGCCAGAGATTCTCACCATGTTTAAAGGAACACAGTCTGTTGACCCACAGAAGTCTCAACTATGGAAATTTGAGCAGTACCAGATATGATATTCATATTAATTTATTCCTGGCAGATCTGTTACATGGCTTGTTTGCTAAAAAGCTTCTATATTTGTAAGATACAGATCTTATTTAGCTAAAAAATAGCTAATTTTAAGCTATTTTTCAGCTAAATAAGCTAAAAAATAGCTAAAAGTTTGCCTTGCAAAAAACAACAGCTATAAGAAAACATTATAAGTATATGGAAATAAAAGATGGACTGATTTTGCTTTTAATAAGAGCAGGGAGACAGAACAACAGTGGCCTGTTTTGCTGATGACCTGCTGAAAGCCCAATAAGGTAACAGCTGATAATGTATAAGCAGACAGAGCTATTCTAATGTGGAAAACAATGATTTTTAAAAGCTACAAAAGGTTTAAAGAACTAATTACCTCCGACTTCAGAATAACTTTCCCAGTTCACTGTCTTACTGTTTTTAAGTGAGTCCCAGCCTAAGAGATAATCAACTTTAAGCTGTGATATCAGAAGAAAATGCTAGAAACATCCCCATCCTATCTAAAAACTTAAAAATCAGGGATTATGACCATAAATAGTTACAAAACTCAGTGTGCAATGTATGCATTGCAAATCCATATGCAGTATAATTTTAGCAACACAAAACTGCCCCTTGTTACATGCTGCTTTTTCAGCCTATTTTGCAAGTGTTAAGGTGGCTGCTATTTTTAAACAAATCTATCAAACTTGAAGGTTTACCAGAGACTTGACAGTGTTATGCTATAATAATGAAACAGAAGTGTTAGTGAGGAAGAATGGGAAGAATGTGCATGATACATGAAAAAAATAAGTAAAATTCTACAGCTGATACTGTCCAACCTCTGTGATAAAAATACACATTTTAAATGTAGTCTATAATCAATATTTAGATATAATTACATAGATTGAAACAGAACATTATTTATACACTGTTCTCCCATTTTCATTTTAGCTGATGACATTGTGCTGAAACATGTCCATCTAGTCAAAGTATGACTTTGCACAAGAAATAATTTATAAACTCCTTTCAAAGGCACATGCATGTTGAGTCATTGTGCCTGACTATTTTCTGCAAGTATGAAAAGATTGTGACATAGCACATCAGTTAGAAATAAGCCATTCCATCAGAAAAATGATGAATAAACATAGTTCTGTATCTGCAGACACAGGTTGCATTTTAATGCAGGGATTTTGAAGGGTGGCCACATTATAAGGTTTAAAACCAACTGGATTGACTGCACTACACTTACTTTACAAGTAAAGGTGATAATAAATACATTTTTTTAAATTGGAAAAGAAACTGCAACATGCACATAATTTGTTTTCCAAAATGCAGAATAAAGATACTTATCTTATTTCCACTAGCAAGGCAATTCTTTTGAAAAATGAAAATCATATTTCTGCCAATGTGGTCTAAATAAAACTTCCTAGAAGCTCAGTATGGATTTTCTTTTTTAAATGAGAACAACTAGCTAATAATACTACATTCGATCACTCACTAAACCAAACAAAGCAGCTGATGAACAAATACAAACCTGTGCCTTGAGCCAACACTTTTGTTCAGTGCCTATCCCAGATTATCCATCGCCTGTGTGTGCCACATGTCCCTGTCTGCCTGGCCCCCTCCCTCGCCTTCCTCCATGCCCAGCCCACCCTCTGTGTGCTCTGTGGCCCTGCTGGAGCCCCAGTTTGCTATTTCTCTGCCCTTCCCCCAGTTCTAACATACCCCCTAAGGTATCCAATTGCTTCCCCTGCTGCAAAACACTTGTTGCTAGGAGAAAACCTACTGCTTGGCAACAGATTTTTAAAACAACAACTTTGGCTTTGTTACTCACTGAACTTCATATTACCAGCATGAAATAACGAACTCGTGTGGTCAGGAGTACATTTGTGTACTTATAACTCCCTTGGAAGTGACTGACCCTTTCCCACAAGGATGTGCTTGCCTTTTAGTTCCTTACTGCTCACAGCCCAGAATGCAGAAAGGTTCAGAATTGAAGGTTGTTTTTAAAAACTGCTGATTGTAGCATTCCACTGAGATGGAAGCTCTTGGGAGACTTCTTTTCCTGTTAAAACCACATGTTCTTGCAATAATCTGCTGTAATTTTGATTTACACCTTATGTGAACATCCTATCAGCTTTTAGAAAAACAGCATGACTACCAGGCTACATTGCAAGAACTAATTTGACTATAGCCAGCACACTGGAAACAGTAAAAGACCTTATGATAAAGTGAAGCAGCTACTGACTCCAGAGCTTATTTAGCTTTTTATATCCATCTGAAAATTACATTGAGGGTCTTATTTTATATGCTGTGGCTACCAACAGAGTAACCCCACTATGGTTCTCCCTTCAGAAGTCAGATGGCTACAGCTCTGGCAAGTACTGCATTACCACTGGCATCAGGGAATAATTAAGTATAGCCTCAGTTCTCAGATTATGGCCAGTCCTAAACTTGGAGTACTTGTCATCTGGTGCAAACATTTAACATTTCCTCCCAGGTGTGACACCATGAAGTGACACTGAAGTGTATGTAGGTCTCTGGATCACCTCCCTCCATCTGGAAGCTTGGTACCACTGCATCTTCGCTTACCCCCTCCCAGCACTAAAGCCACATTGTCTTCTCACCTTTCCCACAAACCAGAAATGAGGATTTCCCAAACGTATAAAACACATACAGCTGTGATGAAAATGGGTGCAGGAGATGACAGCTTCATACAGTGCTGTTTATGAAATGGGCCCATAGTAATTTCTCTAATTTGGTATATGTTCTTTTCTATTGTGATTCATACCCTCACCCTTTGCCCTATGTAGGCAGTTTATAGATATAAACACATCCCAGTGCATTCCCTACAGAAATCCTGCCACGTTATCAGTCTAATCTGTAGCTGTATTTCAACACTGCCTGGGCTCAAAGCAAGGCCAAGTTTACCACTGGATCATTTTGCTCCATACAGAGACTCTGAAGTCTGTTCATTATTGATGCCATTATTTTTCCAGTACTGAGTTGATGGGTCAGAAGTATAGCAAACTGTATTTCTGTTATTCAAAACCTAGGAGTAACATAGAAGTTTCAATATCCAAAAGAGGAAAAAAACCCCTGAATCCTCCAAAAATTATACAAGTGCCAAACAGGATAAACAGAAAACTTCCACCAAGATTTTTGAACTGATGAGCCTCAAAGTCAGCCTACAGAGTCAATATTCAATTATTTAAGCAAAATATTGGATTTTTCACAAGAACTGAGGATACCAGGAATATGGAGTCCTTACTCCACTGCTTAAAACTAGGTTCCAGTTTAGAACACATGAAGGTTCCTGGTTTTGAAAGCTTGTGCTTCATGCAAAACTGTTATAATGTCAAGAAATTAATGTTTTTCTGTCAATCAGTCAATTATGGATAGAATTAAAGAATAAATAATTAGAAACAGCAAGCAGTGACTTTTAAAGAAGCTGTTTTTCATTAATGACAGTTCTTCTGAATAACCACATTGAACATACTTGTAAGTATGTGGCTTCTGGAAATAGTAATTAGAAAAATTGATCAATGTTTTAATGAAGAAATCAATCTGAAGTTAGGGGAATAGTTTCTGCATCAAAGGAAAACCAGGGTTGCAGATCCAGTACTAGGTTCTGTGAGTAAAATTTATAATTAGTAGAACTGTTGAAGTTCAAATCGAGCTTTGGGGATCGTTAGCTAGATTGCCACTGTATTGAAAGCCAGCACTTGTAGTCCATGCTTGTATACACTCAGTACTACAGAAACTAGCACTAGTTCATATAGTCTGAACTTTTGAGACTATGGAAAAGGAATTAGAAGTGAATGATATTCTTCTAAAGTACCTTTTTGCATTTATGCATGTGCATTTCTCTCAACTATTCTGAAAAATGCTGTATTAAATATTCAAACTCAGAACTGCAGTATTAGATAAAAGATGACCAATCTTTTCATTACTAAAATAAAACAGAAATTCATAAATTAAAGCATATTATTCACTTTTTTATTCCTTTTTCCCTTAGCCAAAGAGACTTCTGCATATAAAAATATGTACATACATATGTTATAACTATGACTAATGTCACTGTTTCAAAAGTGTTATGACACCACAGCAGCACTTACTACACTGGCACTGCAGTAACCTCTGAGAAAAAAAAAAAAGTTTATTTTTAATACAGCATTAATAAATATATATTTGTATAGCATCCCCAGGAAACAGACCACTTCCTCTCCTGCAAAGCAGATGTGATCTGCCATCTGCTGCTCAGGCTCAGCACACTGCTCTGGAAGGGCCATCCTCATGGCAGTGTGCAAAACCTCCCAGCAGGAGAGGGAATGCACGCCCTCTCTCCCCGGATTCTGAAAGGCAAGGCAGAAGCTGTAGGTAGCTGTTAACCTGCCAGACTGCCAGGACAGCTGCCAGAAGATTCTTCTTTAAGGGACAGCTATTTTCAGTGTGAAGGGAGGGCTCACAGCCTCCCATCTGTGCACCATCAGGCACAGGTCAGAAGAGCCAGAGCCTAAACATTGGTTAAGAAAGGCCTTCTAGCACTTTAAGAAAAATAAAACAAACACTTCCCTACATACTGACTTACCCTGCACAAAAATGGAAGTTGAACGTACTGAAAACTACAGAAAAAAGCTTCTGACAACTAAAAGGGAAGCCCAAACAGCAGTATTTTGGGGAAAAATTATTAGACTTAAGAATAACATCAATGTGCCTCAACAAATCAGCTTTTGCCAGCACTGATACGGAAGCAAACAGATTAATATAACTGAAGCATCACCTAAGTTTTACAATTAAATTCCATATAAGCCTATCACACTTTCTCTCAGCTGTTTTTTGGTTTTTCTGTGGATTAATTGTTAATTTTTTATCTAAAAATTGCAAAAGTAAGGTATTTTCCATTTAATCAACATCAGATCAGAAGAGTCCTCTTAGGTCACTCATTTCTATCCCCTGTTGTTACGGACAACCTTATGAGAAGATTTCTTGCTCCTGTAAGGGCTAGGAACCCTCTTCACATCATCTTCCCAAATTTTTCCCTAGCCAGTTTGTCTTCATTTGCTCCAGTGCCAATGCCACTTAGCCTGACTTGGAGTATGCATATTCCTCTCATGTTTCCAAGGACCATGTATTATTATTATTAAACTTTCCTACTCCTCCCAGTGCCACACTGCCATGCAGTCAGCTCGGCACTGAGCGGGTGTAAGGACGTGCCACGGGCTGGGTTTGCCATCAGCCACGTTACTCGGGGTTACAAGGGAATCACAGCTCCAGCCCGGGAGGAACCAAAGTGAAACCTCTGCCTTAGTGCACACTGAGGCTTCACTTGCCCTGCTGACCAGCCCCAGCTGGTCTCATTGGACATGGCAGCCTCTGTTCTGGGTAAATAAAGCAATCAGTGGAGCACAAAGGGATGGAGAATCTGTAGGCTTACAAAACTCAAGGTGAGACTACACTCTTGACAAGATGATGATGCTGACAACAGGGACAAGGTGATGTCTTTCTGTGCCTGGCCAACTCATGCACAATGGAGATGCAGCTCTGATCAAGTACTACCCTAGCTCTTTGTCCTCCCCAGTCATTGCCATGTTATCTTGCTCTTGCATTTCTGAAAACTATTTTATTTCTTTCACTGAAGAGTGTCCAAGTCTCACTTTTAATCAAACTTTGCCTTTGTCATGCAACTCTTCTCATTGAGTAGAGGTACTGCATGAATTTAATTTTTTCTGTTAACAAATCAAGCAATATTTAGTTAGCCTCAATTATTTCATCAGCTAGTTCTTCCAGAATTCTGGTCAACTGTTCTATAATCTTCCACCAGCAAGTACTTGCCATCTTCCATACTTTCATTTCCACTGCCAATTTTACCTTTGCCATGCATGATAAATACCACATTCCTGTTGAAGATTGAGGCAAAATATGACTTGCAGTTACGGACTTTTTGTAAGCGGATGTCCATCTCTGCTCTGATTGACACTGCATGTTAAATCACATTCTGTGGTTGGTTTATGGCTCTTGAAATATATTTTTCAAACTGTATAAAAAATTAGTGCACAAGGTTGGAATCTGCAGAGAAAATGTAATTCCAAATGCTATTTCTGCTTCAGTCCTCTCCTTTGGTTTATTATTGTCAGCTGACAGGTAGCTGGAATAAATTCGAGCCCTGCTTCCCTGAGTGTAAAAGCCTTGTCCATTTGAGTCACTTTTCTAGTTCATTGGAGCACAGTTGGCAGGAAGAACAAGAATGACAGAAAAGGCACTCCCCCACAAAGCTAGGATTTGATCAGAGCAAGCAAACTGGAAAGTTAATGCTCTCTGAGTAAAGAGCTAAAATGCAGAGTAGCATCTTCCACTTTTCAAGGAAGGGATTTTCATGGCGTAAGAACTACAGCAATAGCATGGGTTTGGTGGGGAAGGTGAGAATTCTGGAACTTGAAGTGAGCTGCTGACTCTGAGGTGAGATACAAACATTTCCTACCAGCTATTGTGTTAAAAATCCAGGGATTTATCTTCACAAAAATATTCAGATATAAATTTTATTTTAAATCAAATGTAATCCACACAGCAGAAAAACCACACCTACTCAAAACACATCCCTACATTTTTGAAGCTTAGGCTTTGATTCTGCAGCAAATGAGGTGAGTTTGGATGGCCAAGCCAAAGATACCTCATTTATTTTCCAGAGATCACCAGCTGCTCATACTATCACATCACAATTTTAAAGGAAATTAAGTTTGACTTGTCAATTACTTTAATAGATCTGACAACATTTCATACTGTTTTATACTTTACATCAGAACCAGTTATTTCTGGCAACTGTAACCTACCAACTTGTGGCTAGGCATTCAATTAATATGACAAAGCATCATCACAGACTGCATTTGTGTCATAGCATTTCATAGCCCTCTGGTAAATCTTTGGGTCCGTGACCCTCATGATACCATCTGTCCAGTGCTAGTGTGGCTATCACTTTTTCAAATGGTCATAAATTAAAAACCAGACAGGATCCCAAAGAAGCTATTGTCAGCTGTCAGGACAAACTGTAAGAAGGACCATGGAAAAATGGAAATTGAAATGGCTTTGCAGCGGATAGAGCTTTACCTGCTGATCTTTTGAACATTTGTAAACACATGACAATATCTGCCTTAATTTATTACTTGTACCCATTTAGAAAACAAGGGGGTTGTTTTTAAATGAGAGAATGTACTTTTAAAACTGTGTCTTTATTTTAAAATACTTAAGATAGCAAAACTCACTTAGCATCAAGGACAGTTTACATCAGAAGCTGGGGCAAAATCCTTTCTTTTAGTAGGTCAGATCACTTCTACTACATGGCAAGTATTCTTAGTTGGCAAGTATTCTTCCAAAGTGCTACCTACCACCAACTTTGTCCATGTAGATTTAGATCTTTGAAACCATTTTCATTCGGCATATTATACAGAAAATGTTGAATCCACATGATTTTTTGTTATTTCCATAACCCTTTAACAATAAGGTCTTTATATCACTCACAATTCACTATTTCACCAAAACATATTATACTATGCAGGAATTCAGCTAACTAAGCTAATGTAATAAAATTCCGCAATAATTTTAAAAAATCAACTTTTAACAGCACTGACCACAGTGAAGCCTGGTTTGGTTTTCTAACGACTTTGTCTTACATCGCTGCAGCGGAGAATTTACAAATGCTCACTCTTATGTGTTTGCAGATGCCTAATAAAAATCTGAAATAATGAAAGGTAGTCTTTCCTCCTGCCTTTATTTTTTGTAATATTTGCACAAGCCTCTTTTTTCCATCAGTCCAGATGAAACAACAGTAGTAAAGAATGATTTTGTATGCCTGATTTCCTAAGGACATTGGTCTTAAGTAGTAAGTTCAATGTGTGAGATGTAAACAGTGTATTAGTAGTGTCTGAGGAAGATTGAACATACTGAGTTGCGAGAAATCATTTCACTAGCATCACTGATTAAACACTAATTATTAGAACCGAGAAGAAAAATGGAACTCACATGTTAATTTCAGATACATCCATAAAAGAAGCACTTGTAAAGTCACTTACAAAATTTAGTTCCTGGAATAACAGGAGAGCATTCAAAAACTTTGGGATTTTTCATCCAAGTATTTTTAAAAAAATAGAAAGAATCAAATGTCTTAATCCTAATGGGCCTACTAAAGCATACTATATTGCTCAAGTGATTTTTGGTAGTGTCTTTCCTTCCAGGGCTTAGCTTTTAACAGTGTGAACAATATTCATGTTTTCATATTTCTGCCAAGTAAGTGCTTTGCTAATGAATTGCTTTGCTTTGTTCATCTGAGCAGTACTAAAAGCTCAGATGAAGATTTCTTCCAGGTCAAATGTTTTATGTATAGATACATGGCTCTTGTGTATGAGCACTCCATTTTAACTCAGTGTTGTTCTAATATTTCTTTTTTTCCTTCAATTATATACCAGCTCTTAAGAAAGAAAAGGTATTCCTAAAATCAACTTCAAATCTAATTTAAGGGCTATTTCATGAAAGCCAGCTTCCTTGAAGCATCACACCAGCATCAACCACAATACAGGATTTCTCAGATTAGTGTGAAAAAGCCACACATGAGGGATTAGCAGAAAGAAGCTGTAATGCAGTGTGATGCAGAAAGTTCTCTCAATTTCCCAAGACTCCAATAAGTGCATTTTAGTACAAAACTACATTCAGCCTCAACATCTGGACAGTAAAGTATACTTACAACCATTGTGACACACTTCCAAGTATTAAGCAGCCCTCTTTTGTTTACCTCACACTAATCACAGAACAGGAGCACAGGGTTATGGTTTGCTATTTCTTACTGAACTGATCTTCCCCAGAGGGTATTATCCCTCTTCAGGGAAAAGCTGCCCTGAGAAGTCTTACTCAAAACTGTATTTATTGCATATAATGGTAATTACATAAGTACACAAACAACATAACAGTGGAAGAAAATTTATGACGTTAGTTCTCTAATACTGACCAAGGTTACACATAAATAAACATTCAAGAGTAACATTTGTACTCATCAATTCAAGTTAGGGACTGTAATAGTCTTCAATTTCCCCAAGGACATAAAACAAGACTTAATCCTTGTTTTTTTCAAAACCAGGTATGATTCTCATTTATAAAAAGATGCACAAAAGCATAGACCTGAATAGAACACCTAAGAAAACCAACCACTCCTTGTATAATAAAAGCAGCAATCCTTTTTCCTTTAGATTTCTATATCCACATACTTCATATTTAGTTCTGGTTTGAAGTAACTTCTCTTTAATTTATCTTACTACCAAGTAAAAACATAAGATAAGAAACAAAGATTTATAGAAGTAGTTTACCTTTATCCCTATAAAAGTACGTTACTAAAAAACAGTGTAATGTTTAAGGGAGCTCTCAAAACCAGAGCAAAAAGAAGTCACAGAAACAAATTTACTGATACCTCAGGTACTTCTGAACCAGTCTGCTATCCAGACATCTCCTTCACCAAGCATCTCAGCTGCAATGACTTGGGAAATAATATATTCATTGAGCAAATCCAAGGCAACACTGACAAATCTTCCATAAAGGAAGGGAACTGCAAGTAAGAGAGATGTAAGTGAAGTGATATATTATTTAAGAGTACTGAAAGTGAATGATACAAGGACCTCATTTTACATGGCTGAGCTGAGTGGCTATCAAGGAGCTGCCATAGATCCCCTCACTTAAACTGCATGCACAGGCAAGAACTATCAAATATATAATTTTCACTGATAAACGATAGAGCTGATTTAATAATCTACATTTTAATAGGAGGTCCATCAGCGACAGTACTAAATTTAAATATCATAAGGGAAAGTCCTCCTAAAGTCTGCCAATCATTTGCAAGTCAAAACCCACAAAAGACACTCCACAGGCTCTTTTCAGCAGGCAGTGGGAATACTGATACTGCTGCCCTAACAAGATTGACATTGGAGATGCCTATGGGGAAAATAATTTTCTTCACAGTGCAAAGGCACTGGAAAGAATAATCACAGGAATTAAATGTGAGTCCCATGAATGTGATGCTCAGAATGAGAAATCAGGAGGCTTGTACTGTATTTAAAGCCAGGTATGTCACAGCACCTATGCTTCAGCTTCCCTATATCTTTCTGGGAACACATGCTTCAGGGCCAAACATATTTGAAACTTAAGATGTTGAGCACTCAAAATTATTATGAAAAAGATATTATAACTTTTTTAAAATATCAAAATTTTTTGATTTAGAAACAGAGTAAAAAAATATTAGAGTTACTGTCTTACTCTCTGACACTCCAACCCTTAGTTGCCATAACACTTGAACATGCTCAGCTTAGCCAGTTACTTTTTTTTCTTCCAAATTTCCTCAAATGCTTAAATATTTGCCTAAAAATATAACTAAAGGTATTTTTTTTCAAATGCCAAGAGTTGTTTGAAAAGTGTTTTAACAAAACCTACAGACTAGAGAAATTATTAACTGGTGAAACTAAAGAGTTCTTACCTCTTGGCTCTCTAAAATGTCCACACATATTAGTATCAAAATTTAGAAGGTGCAGATCAACACTGTACAGATATCTGAAACAATTATGAAAGCCCAAAACAGCTTTCTGTCTTCAAATTTATCATTCATTACATATTTTTCACCCATCTCAGCTTAACCAAGTTGTTTACCATGATAGAAGTAGCACTAAAATCATCAACAACTCTAAATATGCAGTCAGTTTTATTCAGAGGACACACTGGCCTTTTCCAGTGAGATGAAGTACACAAAGTGGCCAGAGAAAATGTCTCTCCTCCCCTACTGAGAAATCAAGAGATGGCAGCTTTCTGAATAGTATCATGCCATTTGTTGCTACTTGATGAAGAGAATATACCCTAATAGGAAAAATAACCATCACACCTTCAAAATAAACAGTTTTCAGAATGCACAAAACCCACTTAAGATTCTCCCACAAATTAAAGTTCACTGAAATAAATACTATCTCTGTAATTTGTTAATCTAAATTTTAAAAATACCTTGACATAAAAAGTAGCCCATCATTAACCTTAAAGGCCAATCTAACTCCATATAACACAAATTTGCTACCAGAAAACACTGTCTATTTTTAAAGAAATCTAGTAT
>WEIU01008308.1:1547-21918 GCA_013389925.1 Aegithalos caudatus | reverse complement strand
AAAAAAAAAAAAAAAAAAAGGCAACCTTCCTGGTTTTAGTTAGTAATTCCACTTTAAAAAGCACAATATCCACTGCTTATATTGTACTGGAGACCTTGAACACAATAGTAAATAACCCTTAGTCATTGGCCCCTGAATGTGTTGGGTTGGGTGGGGATAGAGTTTCTTTCCTGCACAGTAGCATGGGGCTGTGGTTTGGATTTCTGATGGCAACAGTGTTGATGACACAAAGATGTTTAACTGCAGCTGAGCAGTGCTTACACAGGGCCAGGGTCTTTTTTGTTTTTCAGCCACACCACCAGCGAGACGGCTGAAGCTGCACAAGGGCTTGGGAGAGGACACATCTGGGGCAGCTGACCAAAGAGATATCCCACAACATATGGCATCATGTTAGTCTAGGGGAAAAAGGAGGAACAAGGGCATGTTATGTAAATATTTCCAGATCACAGAATATTCTGAGCTGGAAGGGATGCACAAGGGTCATTGCGTCCAACTTTTCAGTGAATGGCCCATACAGGGATCAAACCCCCAGCTTTGGTATTACCATGCACTGACCAGCTGAGCTCATCTCAGGGTCACACGTTCAGATTGATGGTGTTTGTCTTCCCAAGTCACTGCTATATGTGATGGAAGCCTGCTCTCTGGGGGATGGCTGAACACCTGTCTGCCCATGGGAAGTGGTGAATGACTTCCTTGTTTTGCTTTGCTTGCCTGGGAAACTTTTGCTTTCTCTATTAAGCTGTCTTTATCCCAACCTGTGAGTGTTCTCACTTTTATCTTCCAATTCTCTTCAACATCCCACCAGAGGAAAGTGAATGAGTGATCATGTGGGACTTGGCTGCCAGCTGGGATTACACCATGACACCAATCAGGTTCAACATGTTCTATGAGTATTTTGAGGGCTTGAATACCTTTACATGTATTTTTTTATATTAAAGGCAATATCTTATTTCTTTTCCATTCAAAATCAAACCTTATTTTCAATACTATCAATATTGTAAATCTGTGAACTAATTTTCTGTAATGAAAGTTAAATCATTATTTCATTTGTGTACTAAGACATCAAGACCATCATTTGCAATACTTATCTAAATCTATTCTGCTGTGTTAGATGAAACACCTAAAATGTTTAAAATACAGTTTTATCCTTTCTATCACCATTATGGCACAGTAACTTTCCTATTTTCTATTTTAAGTCTTTAAGACTAACCTGTAAACTTCTGCTGACATCATTTGCTAATCTAAACTAAAATTTTTCTCTTCCATAGCTTTGAGAATGTACCTTCATCTTTGGTATGACCTCAGTGAAAACTCCAGTGGGAGAAATGAACCTCACCTCTGTTCAGTTGTCTCCCTAAGAACATTACCCATTGGCAATGAAAACAAAGTCATCCTGCCTACAAGTCTGCAGTTACACATTTTTATTCAATTTTTCTATAACTATGTGGACTGTTACCAATAGCTATGGGCACTAAAGGGAATTCCAGCTGATCTCTCATTTTACTTCTGGAGCTATTTAGCCACTTACTTGCCTAAGAAGACTCCTGGAAGCATCCATACAGCCTATGACTTGGTCTTATAAAGCTATCAATGCCAGGACTTTAGGTAAATGAATTAATCTGCCTTCCCATCACTATTATGCTGTGGTTTCAGCACATTGCCTTCTCCCTTGTCCCTTGAAAAAGCACTATTTCCTACTTAATTTGAAAAATGTTACCCACCTGACTCCTCCATCCCATTCTTAATCACATTTATTCTCTTAATTTTATCTGATGCACATAAATGTACTCCACATCCCAAGTGGGAACTCACTTCCCTGCTCTGATTGTAACAACTCTTAGTAGATGATTTATTCAAGAATTTTTACCTCAAGATTGTATCTCTTTTTTCCCACCGGTCAAAGATATTCCTTGGATTTTTATAATTTTTTCCTCTGAATTACTGGAGCAACATATGCTCATTCAGATTTTTAGCTGATGTTCATCAATCTTATCTCTTTAAATTCTCTATTTTTAGAGTATTATCTCATTGTCATTTGTGAACTCCCAAAAAGCTCTCAGGATGACCACATAAATACTGGGTCCAAAGACTTACATGGCTAGACTTCTGCATTACATATGTCCAAAGGGATATGGCATATGTATATACGGCATTTTCCTTTCCAGATGCACCTCTAACAGGCTGTATCCATTCATGTAATGCTAACAGAAATGAATGCAAAAACCCCATATTTAAACAAATTATCATTTCTCAATTATAAGACTGGAAACGTGCTTTTATAGAGTCTATTTGGCCAACTCCTTCCATTCGCTTACTCTGTTAGCAAATCAAACCCTATGAATGCCTTTTTCCCTGCTGTACTTTTACAATAGATCACTTTTCTCTTGGGCAAAATCATCCATGATATTTTCACAAATTCAAGTCTCTCTCAGAAATTATTTTTCTCTATTTCACAATTTTACTTGGGTTTGCAGCTCATACTCTGTCATCCGGGTACATGTTCCCAAAGCTGTTGATGCCAATATCAGTCTCCAATAGCAGGTTAGTGGCCTTATTGCAATATTTTCCTTGTCTCTCTGCATCTGCAATATACTGTCATCTGCAGCTTTGTTGGGGAAAAGAGAAAAGAGATCTAACAGAAATGGTTCTAGGGAAGGTACAAAAAGAAAACTAGGTAGAAAATTAAGAATGAAATTGAGAAAGATAAAAATACTCAGGAGACAAGTTTCTTCTCTCACATGCCTCAGCTCATATTGACTATATTCACAGTAAGACATGTACACAGTCACAGCTTCTAAATTGTATACAGATTAAAAATATTGACACCAAAAAGCAGTCAGATGGTTCTTGATAAGTTGTTAAAAATGTTAAAGAAAGGAAAGTTAGGAAAATATTAGGCAGGGATAGAAATAAAGGAAGTGATTAATTTAAAATCTAGGAAGTTCTATATATTTACCTATTATTTAGTTCCCTGGGAAAGGACAGGAAACTGTCCCCTGCCCCATGTCTCTTTCAAAGATCATGCAAACTCAAAACTTGCCTATATAATATTTTGTGTTAAGGAAAAAGACCACCAAGTGGTAACTAATTGAGCATATCTCAATTTGCAAAAATTATTAAGAAAAACAGTTGAAATTGAAGAGTAGCAATGACAGTGAATATCATGAAAAAAACTCCTTGGTAGCAAACATATCTTGTCCTATTAATTTCATTGTCATTGTTATATGTAAATAAAATGAGCAATTACATATGTAAACAAAACCAGGCCCAATAAAATCTCTACTTCAAAATATTCTCCCAAGGGTCCTTCACTTAACACACTAAAATGCTGCAACATGAAAGAATAGGAAAATTTCTAACAGGTAGCAAACTATACTAGATGATTCACCATGAAAGGTCTTTTCCATATCTGATTTCACTGAGTCAAGGATCTATAAAACCATCAATTTTCAAAAGCTGTCACCCCCATTTCCTCACTAGTAATTTCTATTATCACTAGAAAACAAAATTACCAATAAAGACACAAGTAACAAATTGCTAGTTATCTGTATTTAAAATGCAGATCTTTTATTCAAATGCTGCTACGACATATAACATTTCCCAAAAACCCCACTGGTTTGCATACAATTTTACAAGTAAAAATATGTTGCAATGCTTGTTTGTGGAAATAAAAATAGAATTGAAAGTTGATACACTTTTATTCCTTTATGTTCTCATCTTAATCTAGTACAAGAGAAGAGACGTGATGCAATTCTATCATATGATACAAGATGATGCAAGATCAAATGTCTTCTGTTCCATTGTTAAAATAAAATCAGGACTGTGTTAACTATCAATAGCTCAATTTGTCCTGTTCCCCTGAATGGGCTTCTTAGTTGCATGTAGAGTAAATGAGGATTAGAAAGTAAAAAAAAAATAAATTGAAAACATTGAATCTAGGTGTTTTATTATTAATTTTAAAATAAATCAAATCTTTGAAATTGTAGAATACAGATATCTGAGTCTTACTTATGATAACACTATGAACTAGTTACACTCAGAACATGGGAAAATATTTTATTCTAGTATTTGTTAACTTGTACATTTTAACATGCAGAAGATTTGTTGAGGATTACTTGGAATGCAAGAAATTATGAAGAATAAGACAAGACTGATAAAAACAGTAGCAATAGAAATGAAAAACTAATTTCCACATTAAAGTTTTAAAATACAGGCTAATAATAAAACATCCATTTAGGTGGTATTCCAGTCAGAACTAATATCTTGTAGAATACCAGTTATCATAAACACACAATTAAAAACTAAATACTAAAAAGGGGAAAGGTTTGGGTGTTACATAACATTGAAGTTATGTAAGGTTTCTCATCATTCTTTCACATGCAAACTCTTTCAAGCAGGTCAGTTTTGCCTAGCTTGACAAACTTTCAAATTAATTTCATAGCTGTGAAATGTATAAAATATTCAAGTCTTTAAGTACCTCTATAGGCATTTGTGCTTCTTTTGGCTGGTATGGGACAGAGCCCTACTCTCCTGAAGATGGCTGAACACCTCCCTGCCCATGAGAAGCAGTGAATTGATTTCTGCATTTGCTTGGCTTGCATGTAAGGCTTTTGCTTTCGCTATTAAACTGTCTTTATCCCAACCCATGAGTCTTCTCACTTTTGCCCTTCCCATTCTCTCACCAGTCCTTCTGGTGGGGGAGTGAGCAAGTGGCTGCATGGGGCTTGGCTGCTGGCTTGGGTCAAGCCATGACAGAATAATGAAAATTTACCAAAATACTTTGAAGAGTGATGTACAATATTTTGTTTCTTTATTGAAATGGCTGCTCTCTAGTTCCCACAGCTACACAAATTTTCCTTGTGGTTCTAAACATCTTTGTTAGTATATCCTACTGACTTAAAGAATGAGAAATGTGTATTTCACCTTCTGGTTTATTTTGAGCTTTTGCCTTTTTGTACTTCCACTTTTCCCTACGAGTGCTACCTGACTGCACTCATTCATTGCTATGCTCAGATAGAAGTTTTATTCTGTACTTTCCTAGTGTCCCAGGTTGCCTACAGTATTGTTTATATTTTCAATTCTAGGAACTGATTTTGCACACATCAAGGTCATTAGAAGTTTGGGATCGAAATGAGTAACAATGAAGTCAGGACTTTACATGGAAAACTGGGTAATAGGCTTGCAGTAAAAATTCAAATAAACTAAAATGTGCTCTTAATAACTCATTTGGAGTTAAGGGGTTGCCAGAAAGACATATATGGTCAAAAATAGACTGGTAACAGAAGATGTGTCGGAAAGAGATATGGAGAGAAAAATATTCAAAATGCAAGGAATAAAAGAAAAAAAAAAAAAAAGTAAATAGAACTGCAGGAAGGAGAAGAAGGGGTCCAATCCATTCTATTAAATGAGTTAACACTCAAATTAGCAAGATGTTTTATTTGTAAGAAATAAATTTTAATTTTTTATATCATATGGTTTAATGAAAATGTAAAATCCTAAAACAGTGGCCTTAATCAGTTTTGAATGATGAAGGAATTTTGAGAAAGAGTTTTTTTGTTTCTTTCTGTTCTTTATAAAGTCTAAAATATTGATGTTGTTTGTACAAAATGTTCTGATTTGAGTATGTTCAGAACCCAAAATTTATCACTGAACTTAATACTGACTTTTAAACATATTGCATAATGAGGATGAATTTTCTTATCATATAGAACTACAATTTCCTGTATTTTCTTTTGTATTGCAATGCATATTATTTATCTCTTTGTGACCTATGAAGAGCTTACACAGAAATTTTTAGTTAGGAAAGAATATTGATCTTCGTGTTGCCAAGGTAGCCAAGATAGCTATAATGCATGTAATGATCACATCGAGTGAAAAATTGAAATATTTAAGAAATATTTTTCCAAATGTAAAGACTTAACTTGCCCAATACATGAGCTGTACAGCCAAAGAAAAAGATCATTTTCCAACACCTGAGTTAGGAGAGATGTTTGAATAAGTCTTTGTTAGTGCTCTTTGGTGTAAATCAGTTGCTATGAATACTTGTTTGATGACAATGCTATAAAAGTTTGCTGACTGTTATATGTAATCCTACAGAAAAATAAATCCAACTGTTTAAGAAGATACCACCTTTAGCTGTTAGTTTAAGGTTATATGAAAACACACTTGAATTCTAGTTTATTTGAGCTAGCCTACCTTAGTCCCCTTTAAGAAACCTTGGGAGAATACACTGCTGCTCTTAGGGCTCAGTACTAACTTTCCCAACTGCTCTAATTCAATTCACAGTAGGGTGTCTCTCCATACCTCCACCTTCAACCTAAATAATGGAATAAAATAATATTTTCTCTTTAAGCCAAAACATCTCCCAGCTCAGAAGACTACCCAGAGGTGCAGAAACACCTAGAACTGGCCCAAACCTAGTTAGCACACATAAGCAGTTTAGTCACTGGAATACTCTGCCTTCCAGGTCCTAACTGGATTACTAAGTTCAAAATTGCTCCTTTATGTATTTCTCAGCAGCATAATAAATCTTGAATTCTTTTCTGCCAAGCAAATAGTGGAGCTTTGAAAGAAATGCCTTTTGCCACCCTGTTCCTCACATCCTGACACTGAGGTCACCCCTCAGAAATAGGAGCTCTTGGCTTGAATCAGTGATCATGAAATCTGAGACAGCAGTAAAGATAGTGAAATCTGATGATGATTCTTTAAGACATACATGCCTAAAAATTTGCTCAGAAGTGGTAATACTAGCATCTAAATGACTCACCTTCCTTTCTGGTAGGAGATATTTATGTGCATATATATAATTATATAAACATCTATTTGCAATATAACATCTTTATGTATTTCTTGGGGAAGAGATTTTTTTTTTCTTTAAGAAGAAATAAAAATGCAATGTACTATGAATATCATGTTTTTCTCTTTATGGCAGTAAATTATGTACTAGAAGGCCTTTGCAGTAAGATGCAAGCCCATTTCAGATCTCATCTTTCTTTAATTAAGGTAAATGAGTTGCTCATTCTCCATTGAAAGTTCATTTTATCTTTCATATCTCAACTAGCTTGTTTTTCAGCTAATAACTGAGATTTCTTTTACTAATTCTTTAGCAGTTCACTTCCACATGTCTCTGAAAAAGATTTGTTTTGCTCTAAGGTCAGTCCTTGTTATCACTTCCAGGTAAGCTAAGAGGTCTTTTTTGATGACTGCAGCCATTCGTAGTACACATCTCCTTCTATTTCAAAACAAGTGACTAATGAACATCATTATTTTTACCCCTAAATGTTATGCTTGATAATATCCTTTTGCAGCCTCACTGACAACAGGAGGGTCATCCCACCTATTCCTTTCAACACCTTATGTTTTATATTTTCAAGTACTTTATTTATTTTCAGCTTTCCCAACAGATATTTTAGTCTTGTTCAAGTTCCATCAGCATCCTGAACTGGACTATGACTGCAGATCCAGTCAGTTCCCAGAAAAGCCTGTCAGGAATCTGGATTAACACTTGCACCATGAGAATTTGTGTAAATTAAATGTCTTCTGCACTCATCCTTCTTTGATTAGCCTCTCAGATATGACCTGTATGCTCAAAACTATGATAAAATAGGATCATAAAATGCAACATCCCCAAAAAGCCCATCAAAACAAAGAAAACAACAACTACTACAAAAACATAACAAGCAAGCACAACCCCCAAAAATACAAACAAACAAAAACTAACAACCCAACTATCCCCTTAGCAACTTGTAAGCAAGGACATGAATGTTTGTGGGTTGTAGAAACTGTACAAATGCAACAACAAAGCTGGTACTGTGGCATTTGGTTTTCATTTTGGTGGCTATCACAAAATCAATATATATATATTGCCACATATAAAAAGACACTAATTAATCTATGAAGATAAATCCAACCAACTCTAATTTTTCTGTTCCAGATGGCCTTGGATATAATTCCAAATTACAGGTTAAAATACAAAAAAGTAAAATAATTCAGCCTATACGTCTGCTTAAATAAAATTGACTTACTTGATTGTTAGAAAAAAATAGATACCATAGAATATCCTGAGTTGGAAAGGATCTCCAAGTATTACTGATTCCTGCTCCTGGCCTTGCACAGGATACTGTGACATATACACTGTCTTTTACAGTGAATTCAAGAATATAATTCAAGAATAGAATTCAAGACTGTGCACTTGTAGCATAAGAAGACATTTCTATGCAGCCTGTGAAGGCACCAGAGCTTCAGAGGACAGAACTCAGTTACATTTCTAAATGCTTCTACTCTGTAGCAGCATGCTCCATGAAGTCAGATACTATTGGAATAGAAGTTCAAGTTCCTATTCTGAAGCTCTAAATTCCTTCCTTTCCGAGCACATGACATCCAGGTCAGCAGACCAGCTTTCTTGTACACTGCTCATAGGCACAGATGCCTAAAAGCATATAAGACCTCTAACTCTAAACAATTAAGATGTTATTGCCTACAGCCTCTGCCTGAATTTCCTTTCAAAGCCTCTAGAGTCTTAGCATTGTAGGCTGTTTTTTGAACTTCTCCTATTACAGTAATTCGGGGTTTTTTCCTTTTTCTCCTTCAGGAACAATGCCAAAATTTTTACTTTTCTGGAAAACATTTCTGGAAGACCTTCACTAGAATAACCCTGGGTGAGCAGGGAGCTTGGACCAGATGACCCACTATGGTCCTTTCCATGGTGGTTCTGTGATTTTTAATTTATACCTTATGTGTCAATGCTGACAATTAATAGGCTAAGGATGGTCTTTTGATACTCTCATGGATTATAGAAACTACATTATATCTTGGAAACTTGCAGAAGTTAGCAGTTCTGTCTCCTTTTACTGCCAGATCTGCTCATCCCAGAAGTCAATAAAGGTTTGAAGAATGTATTTACCCTGAACACACACACGCACACACGTGAAAGTTTATGAATGAGAAGCAGCTGTAATTTAAGACTGTGCCTGCAGACAGATGTCATGAATTATTTTTAGTAGTTACAATAACATCTTGGGCTGAAGCCTAAAAAGCACTTGCATATATACTTGTACATATAAATCCAAATCTGAGATTCTCATAATCTTTCCTCAGTCTCTGCATAACTGTTTAAACTCTGCACGTTTCCCACATGTTCTGAATTTAAATGCATGCTTAAAAGAGCAGCAGTGTTAAAAAGCCAAATGATTTGGCCTAAGCCTGCCTGTGACCAGCAGTCAAGCTGTCCTCTGCCTTTGTCTATCACATGCTCTCCAAGGCAGTGAAAGCTGGTGCAAGCACAAAATGTAGGTGTGGCAATTCCTGTCTTTTGAAATAGGTCAGTGGAAGTGTCAGGCTATCAAATGTTATATCAGGGAATAGCTAAATGATAAAAAAATACCTGCCCAGTGATAAATGATGGGATCAGGTTCCTCACAAAATGGAATGACATTTCCTGTAAGACAATGTAATGGTTATACAGTTTGCCAAGGAAGAAACTCAATCACCTTTTTATGGTGCAATAAACTTTGAAGTTCTTGCTGCAATAGCTGGCACGTCTCTGGGAAATGAGATGGAAAGCATCTGCTCTCAAAACAGACCATCCGCTGTTTAGGCTGACTCTCCAGAGATATAGATTTGAATCCCTCAGAGAGAGGGTGGTATTCAAGCCAAAACCAGCTGCTTCTTCCCAAATGCTTCAATGTGGAAGGGTAACATCACAGAGCACACTCTGATAATACAATAACAAGAGGCATCACTAACAACTCATTAAGATCCTTCTGTCACATTTGGAGAAGGGATTAATTCTTCTCATGTGTGTTAGGCTTGCTCAGTTCAATTGTAGTTGATTAGGCCAATGGGGAGATTAAACATAAACTTGCCTGATAGACACAGATGACATTCAACCTGTTCAAGTCTGTTTCTTTAAAGTAGATGTTCTACATTTAAAAGATGTTTGAGGGCTTCTATTACTTTATAGATAGAGATAATTGGCCCAGACACTGGACTGGAGAAAGCTGTTGATCTCATCCTGAGGTAGACACCCACACTTCATCATCTGAATACATCTCCAGCTCTGGATAGCTATCAGTCATATCTAGCTCTAGATAAATTATAATTAGCTCTAAAACACCCAGTTCACACACAGGAAACACCCCTAAAATAGATAGGTTATATCCTACCTTAACTGCATAAAAAATCTAGGATGAAAAAGAGACAGGACTCTTATGCAACTGGACTTGCATGGGAATAAGTTCAGCATTATCATCTGAAAAATATCCTCAGGGATAGAAGCCAGGGAGTCAATTGCATATGAGCTGATTCACTGGGTATAGATCCTGGGAAAGAGAATATTTAATTTCATAGAATTGTGTGAGTTATAAGCCTGACCCCATACATTTGTTTAATGATTACCTACATGGCTTGCAGAGTGGTCTCAAATTAAAGGTCAGCCTCTGATTTACCTGACACTGAACTTACTCTGACTGGAGTCAGAGTAAGTCCAGAGCTGTTCACTGGCTTTACGTCAATGCTTTCCAGCTCTCACTTTCTGTCTGTGAGAGAAAGGTTTTCAAGCTTTCCAGATTACTGACAACCCTTTAAAGGCTTGAAAAACCAGTCAGTGAGTCATGTTTGGTGGGATGCTAATTAGTGCTGATAATTAGTGCTTTATATTGTCTTTTATCTTCAAAGCACTTAAGAAATGCTGACTTGGCATTAATTCTCAGAGTCTGTTGTCTAACCTTGCTGAGTATACTAACAATTGAACAGCTGATTTAAAAAAAAAAAAAAAAAAANACCAAACAAACAAAAAAAAAAAAAAAAAAAAAAAAAAAAAAAAAAAAAAAAAAAAAAAAAGGCCAAGAGAGAGCACCTCAATGTCTAGTTTCTACATGTGCTCTGCAATATTTACATAAGCACACAACTCTGCAATAGGTCCCTACTATGGGCAGAAATTGACCATATCACAAGTTCAGACAAGGCTGAATAAATTCCTTAAACTTAAGAAAGGATGTATCTGTCATGTATATGTTCATGTTTATTCACATTTCACAGTATGTATCCACACACTGGTTTTTGTTACTCCAGTTTGTTCTTTGGTGCCTGAATACTCCAGAGCTCCAGACAAAGCTTTATTCCTAATATCTTATTTGCAGGCATAAATTTTAATATTTATCAAGGAACCCAAAATCTAGATGCTGCAAAACACAATTTATGTTTTGTAGGGCTAGCTTTAAATGATTCATAGAAGTGAAGTTCTGGAAAGTACCTTAAAAATCTTTCTTGTGCTACTAGGCAGGATCAGATTTTATTTTTTTAACCATGTTGGCCAATTTGTCTTTTTAGAAGTGTTAACATCAGTGAACAGAATGCAGCAGTTAACAGAGTGAATAGAATGGGAGAGTATATAGGGTTGTTCAGGGAAACTTCCAAGGATGGACATTTCATTACATTTGTTGGCAACCTATTCAAGTGCCTAACAATTTTCACCCTGAAATTTTGTTCCTCATATTCAGTTACAAATTTCTTCATTGCAACCTTTGTAATTAAATACTTCTTGTCTTTTTGTCGTTCACCTCCTACAAGAGTCTGGCTTTACAAGGGACTTTTCGGTGACTGAAGACAGAAATTTAACCCCCTTTTAACTTTCTCTTCTCCAAATCAAGCAAATCCCATTCACTCAATCTCATACAATAGGTGCTCCAGTCATTCAATCCTTTTAATGACACTTTGCTGGACTAACTTTAGTAGTGGGCCATGCAAAGATGAACACAATATACCAGATGTAGTCTTCAAAATGCCAGGTAAAGGGGAATAAATACTTTCTTTGACAGCTTTGACCTGCTACCTACACTCTAATCTGGTGATTCACATCCAATTTTTTGGCCACCAACACCCCAAGTTCCTTTTCTGTACTACCCCAACCTCAGCCATGCTGCATGCATTTGTTCTGTCTCAGATGCAGGGCTTTGCATGTGCTTTTGCTAAACTCCATGAGGTTTGTCTCATGAAAGTATTAAGTAAAGTATTCCCATTACTGGCCCCTGACCGTGCTGGTTTTGGCTGGGGTGATCTTTGTTGTGGCCGATTTGGGTTTATGTTTTGGATTTCTGATGGAAACAGTGTTGATAACACATGAATGTTTCAGTTATTGCTGAGCAGAGCTTACAGTGTCAAGGTTTTTTCTGTTCCTCACCCCACACCACCAGAGAGTAGGCTGGGGGTACACAAGAAGTTGGGAGAGGATGCAGCTAGCACAGCTGATCCCAGCTGACCAAAGGGATACCCCACACCATATGGTGTCATGTTTAGCATATAAAGCTGGGGGAAGGACAAGGAAGAGGGGGATGTTTGCCATAACTTTGTTTGTCTTCCCAAGCCACCATAATTCATATTGGGTCCCTGCTTTCCTGGGGATGGCTGAATGCCTGCTTGCCCACGGGACGTTGTGAATTAATTTCTTCTTGTGCTTTGCTTGCATGTGCAGTTTTTTTCCTTTACCTGTTTAACTGCCTTTATCTCAATCCATGAGTTTTCTCACTTTTACCCTTCCAGCTCTCTCCAGAATCCCAGCACAAGGGGAGTGAGTGAGCAGCTGAGTGGCACTGAGCTTCCAGCTGGGGTTAAATCACAATACTGAGGAATATCACTGTCAGTTAGACTTCAATCTGTTGACCACTACCATAAAGCCTGGAGTTTCAGACAGTTTTTCATCCAGTTAATGTTCCATCCAATCTGCATCTCCTCTCCTAGGTTACATGTTTGTTATGGGAGATTATTGTCAAAGGCCTTGCTTGTTCCAAGGCAAATGATGTACACCACTCCCCCCAGCCTGTACAAAGACTCATTAACATCTAAGAACGCAATCAGTCAAGCATACTTTGCCCTTGGTAAATTCATGTTGCCTGTTCCCAAACACATTCTTGTCCTTCGAATGCTTGAAAGCAATTTTTTGTGGGGTCTCTTTCTCTGTAATCCTCTGAGAGACTGAAGGGAAACTGAGTGCCTATTGTTCATTTTATCATTCTTCCTGCCCTTTTAAAAAGCATGTAACATCTGCATTTTCCCAGTCACCAGGGACCTCCTTCAATCACCATGAACATTCAAAGATAACCAACAGTGGTCTCACAGTGGTGTCTGTGCTCTTCTACCTTTCCTCATAGCTAAACTTTTTTAACCCTCTTATCATTATTTTGATTTCCTCTGAACACTTTCCAATTCATCTAAGTTTTAGAAGAACATAGTGACCAACACAGGACATGATGTTCCTACTATTACATAGCATTACATTTTAAAATGAAAAGCATCATTGCATTGTTGACAAATGCTCGATTTTTGATTCACAATTTTGATCCCACACTGATGAAGTGGAAAGCACTGAAGTCCAGTAGGGCAAAACAGAGACATTTCTGATTCATAATAAAAAGCTCATATTACCAGGCAATGCCTTTCTCTCAGGAGAGATTCAGGTTCCTAATCTCACTGAACTCCCTCAGAGTTCAGTGAGATTTCATGATTTATAGCATCCATCATGATCAGCATGATAAGATTCAGTGTCCTTGACCAAGAATTTTGTGACACAGAATTACTAGAGATGAGCTAATAAAAATAACTCACTTGTTATATTAGACTGATTATATATGTCTGCCCTAACATAAAACATGGAAATAGTCAATTTCTCCCCAACCTAGTTTGCAAAAGTATTTCAGTAGCTACTTCAGTTAGTTTTACATCTGAACACTTATTCTGAACTGCAGAGTGTGTATATTTATTAAATACAAATTTTAAATGTTCAAAGCAAAACAAAATGAAGAAAGGAACCTAAAATCCTCACTCTGCAGCTGACTACTTCAGATGTTCATTTGACCATCTAATTGAAACAGCATTTCAATTTCTCACTATCAGTTACAAGATACTTGGAAATAATTTGACTTGATGTTTATACAAGACAACTAAATAAGCAGGCTGTCACAGTCTTCAGGAAGGGAACATGAAATATTACCTGATCCAGCCTTTCATGGGAAAGGGAGCCAGATAATATTGTCTAGAATCCTGTCTCATTGCATCTTGAAAAAAACCTCCTATGACAAGGACTCTACTGCATCCCTGCAGAGATGGTTCCAGTGACTGATCTCATTGGAAACATTTCTTCCTTATGTCAAGATGAAACCAGTCCTGGTATATCTTGTACCCATTGCCCCAGTCTTCTCCATGTGGCTCCAAGTGAAAAGAGAAACTCTGTCCTCTTTGTAGCTGCTCTATAGGTACTGGAATACCATGATGAGGTCCTCCCTATGTCTTCTCTTCTCCAGGGTGAAAAGACCTAATTCCTTCAATCTTTCCCAACAGGACAGGTTCTCTAGCCTTTTGATCATCTTCCTGGCCCTCCTTGGACCCTCTCCAGTCTGTCTGCATCTTTCTTGAATGGTGAGTACCAGATCTGGACACAGTACTCCAAGTGTGTCCTAATACACGCTGAATACAGTGGGTGACCACACCTTTATCCCTGCTAGTGAAGCCCTCATGGATGCAGCCCAGGACTTGATTTGCCTTTGTTGCTGCAGCTTGACTCATGTTTGTATTGCTGTCTACAAAGACCCCCAGGTCTCTCACAGAAAGGTTGCTCCCACCCACACAGATCCCAGCCTGCACTGGGTTTTTTGGTTATCTCATCCCAGGTGCAGGACCTTGCACTTGCCTTTGTTAGACTTCAAACAATTCTTGCTGGCCCACTCTTCCCGCTTGTCTCTGTCTCTGACAAAGGGCTCTCCCTTCTGACAAGTCCACCTCACCATCCAGTTTGGCATCATCCGTAAACTTTGGGAGCATGTTTTCCATCCCTCCAATCCAGCTAATTTATGAAGATGTTTACCAGCCAGTATTGATCCCTAAGGGACCCTGCTGGTAACAGACTGCCAGCCTGGGTAAAAAGCATTGATCACCACCCTCTGAGTGCAGCCTGTCAGCCACTTTGCTACACATCTCACAGATCACACATCCAATCCATATCTCACCAGTTTGCCTAGGAGAAATCTATGGGAAACAGTGCCAAATGCTTTGCTGAAATCTAGACAAACAACATCCAGTGCACTGCCCAAGTCAACAAAAGATGTTATGTTGTTATAGAAGGTATTCAGGATAAATTGGTATGATTCACCTTTAGTAAATCTGTGCTGATTTTTCCCAATCACTTGCTTCATTTGGATGATAGTAGTTTCTAGGAGGACCAATTCCATTATTTTCCCAAAAACTGAAGTAAGACTAATGAACATGTAGTTTCCTAGATCTTCACTTTTAGGTGGGCTTGACAATGCATTTTAAAATGCTTACATTAAAATTGAACTTATAAATAAAAAACGTTGATTTCTCTTACATTTGCTAATATTATTGATTCTTCCATGATTATGGTACTCCTAAGTAGTTTTTCATTGAATTCTTCTCTGCTTCAAATGTTAATTTTGGGGAATTGGGTTTTGACTGTTCTTAAATTATTTCATGAGTATTTATGAAGAAATATCAGTGCTTTGAAAGTTATTAGAAAGTATAATCTACACTGCATTTTAATGAAGTAATGTAAAATTCAGATATTAATACTTTTATGTTTATTTCTAAATAATTAATTTCTAAGTGTACTATCAGATGCAAACCAAAATGATACTCAAATAGATCTTAATTTTCAATAAAATGATTCTTAGAATTTTTTTTACTTAAGATTTCTTACTTAAGATTTTAAGAAGCAAACTCTACAGTGGTTTATTTCTCCAACATTCTACTCTCATATAGTTTCTAAGGAAATCATATGAGAAATATTCTGAATCATATTTTTCATTATATTGAAATAGACTGATATAAGACCACTTTTTATCTATTCTCCTATTTGCAGGTGAGATAAACTTGATATAGAGCTGCCATCTGAAGGATTTTCTGCATTTTTGAAATATCCTGGGTCCATATCCTCCATAATCATATAAAAGCCCACCTAGAATTTTCAAAATGGTCTAAATAGTTAGAATGCTCTGAAAAATGGAAAACTTTAATTCTAAACAGTTTTTTTCAAATATACTCTATCATATTTTATCTGTCTTTGATAACATCAAGAAGACTACTAGTATCACTTTACTAGAAATTAGCAGGAACAAGAAATATTTATTTCCTCTCACTATTCAACAAACAGCAAATTGGCAAATTGTTTCGCATAAGACTGGAAAGTCTACAGGTAGATCAGTTTCTGAGGCAATTAAAAAAGATTAAAATTGTTAAATTTTCAAAACCTTTGCCTTTTCTCTTCTCTTCTCTTCTCTTCTCTTCTCTTCTCTTCTCTTCTCTTCTCTTCTCTTCTCTTCTCTTCTCTTCTCTTCTCTTCTCTTCTCTTCTCTTCTCTTCTTCTCTTCTCTTTTCTCTCTCTCTTTTAATTCTTTCTTGGTTTTCACAGGGTGTTCGTCCTTTATATTAAGTAATTTTCAGCCACAGGTTTACAGTGGGAAGATTCAGGAGCAGAAACACCAACCTTGATAGCCACTGAGTTAACAAATTGCACATCCCCTTTCCTGTATAGCACAAAAGTGTCTCTCTGACTTCGGCAAAGATGAGAAATAATAAAAAGCCCACAAATTATTGCTACACAGCTGCCAAGAACATATTTGTGGCAAACACACATATCCTAGTCCTCTCTGTGTCATAGTGTGTTCATTATTTTGATATGAGATGGAAACAACACTGATGAGGAAGGTGGAGAGCAGCTGAGTTCCCATTCACACAATGGATGCCTCTTCCCTGCTACATTTGTCTTTTTTTAAGTGATTTTCACCTGAGATCAAAATGAATTATCTGTATCATAAACTGATTTATTCTCTCATTTTTTTTTTTTTTAAATTTTTTTTTTATTTTTGAACAATGACTCACAGTGGAACCTGAAAATTTAAGTGGTGTTTTCTACTGCTTCATTATTCACAGCTATTCTTGGCCTTAATATTTAAAATTGTTAGTAATACTATTTTCTTTGCTTGCGATGTAACTTTTCTTGGGTTGAAAACACAAATATAATTATTACTGTTTCTGGAAGCCTTTCCTGGCAGGGACTGAAGGCACCAGTCACAGGTAAGCAGTAAAAAATGCATCTTTTTCAGACATAGGAGGGATTCTATTTCTTTGCTCTGCAAGAAGTCAATACGTTATCACCATAGCAATGCTCCCTCTGAGCTTAACAGCTTCTGTGAGGAAAGGAAATGCAAGCAGGGTATTTCTGCAGACAAAAAAATTATTCTGAATGAGTGCACTAAGAAATAAAGCACCCAATGTTTCATCTTTCCCTGTTCCTCATTATGTTAACAAGGGAACAGCAGATTGTTGAAACTTTCCAGGGTGCTGAAATTCACTGAAATCTTGTGCATTAATGAAATACCTAAATACCACTGATGACACCTTTTTCTTTCTCCTTAATGTGTTTAGCTTCTTCTTTAACACAGATAGAGAAAAAAATATCTCCCAATGAATGCATTGAAGAACTTATTCTTTAGGAATTTTTGTGTTCTTTTGTAGTGGATGGGAAAGAAACAATTACTTTAGCAAAGACAGCCATTTTCTCAATTTCACTACTATCCTCCAAAAGGGCAAAGATCTGACATTTTACCTACAAACAAGTTTGCATTTTTGTGCTCTTGAAACTATGGAAAGGAAAAAGCCTTCTCAAAAGCAGCATTCCTTCATGAAATTTTCTCAAATATACTAACTTAAATCTTTAGATGTTCTGTTGAAGTATAGGGTATAATGTGCATGTGAATAGAAGTAGACTGTAATTAAGTAAAGTTTGTAACAAACACTGCACTCCCATTGTTCATAATTATTTGGATTATGAAAATACTCTGAAAAACATGTTCTTGTAAACTGCTAATATTGCAGCATCATCAGTGTTGTCTTTTCTTGTTACCAGACAATTTTCTTCATAACTGGTGGCAAGTAGTATAGGATAGATACTACTCACCCAGTCTCTTATCTATTTTGGACCAGAGTTACAGAGCTCTGGACACAGTCTACAGCTTCATAATTAAGACAGAGGTCGAAAAGGCTGTGATATTCTGTGACCTTATGTAACTCTTTACTATAGTAGTGAATTCTATCTGAAGAAGCACAGAGCTTTTGGAAGTCTGAGAATGGGAGTTGACTTACCCAAAGTGACTGAGATCCACCAAAGTTCTCCTCAGTTATTACCCTAAGACACGAGACAAAGAAGAAGAAATCAAGATACTGTCACAGCAAGGGAAATGAAACATCATGGGATTTTGAGGCTTAAGCCAAATATGCAAAACTCAAATAATAATTTTTTTTATTAACTCAACTGTTTCAGTAGCTTTAATATATTCTATGAAAATTCTGGGGGAAAAAAAATCCCCAAAATGGCATTTCTGTTGAGAGACATGCAGTTTCAGTGAAACACTCATTAAAGAAAATACAGAAAATATCCTGACTTGAACTGTGGTATTCTGCCATACCAGAAGGTGCCTTACACCTTAGGCTCCAAAATTAAATATCCTTCAGATATTTTCATGTGGCTCTTGAAAAAAAGGAAGGTAGAGAAAAAAAATAGATTTGAGTATCCAAATATCCAGTCTTTTGGTGTATTCTCCCAGGAAGTTTTGGTTTACAGCTAGAGGAGGTAATGGGATATGGGTCTCTCATTTCCTTGGCAACTGTGCTAATCATTAGGTTATTCTATGAAGCAAAAACGTGAGCTCAGCAAAGTTCTCTACAGAAGAGTCTGCTGGTGCCTACTCTCAAGTAAAAGCTTTCTCAGGTACTCTCTGCTGCTCTGTAAGGTTTCAGTCTAAAAAACATTTTACTGCAAGTGGATAAGATTAAAAAGGAAACCATAAAAGCAGCCACAAAATATATATGATGTATTTGGCCTGGTCACTAACAGAAGAGTATTTAACACTGCTGTTAACAGCATTTAAATAAATCTATTTAAACAATAACTTGGCCCATACTGTTCACCAACCTACAGGGATGGGAATCCAAGGGAAAATGGCACTAACCACCTGGAATCTGCACTGCTTAGTGTTGATCCCTTGATGAACAGATAGTTTGATGTGGAGGCAATACAACACAGAGACACAGTGACTGAGCTAACATTTAAGTACCATGCTCAAGATCACTGCCACCCTCTTTATTTCACCACAGATGTACAAAAACACATATAAGTTATTGTTTATGTTTCCTCAAAGTTTTCAAAATCTTATGAAGACTCCAAAAGTATTTAGTGAAGAGTTGATGTTAGAAAATTTTAGATTTTATTGTAATCCTTTTTTTTTTTATTTTTTTTTTTTTAATTCTATTTTAAAACCAGCAGTCCTACTGGAACAAACTCAGAGCTTTCTGGTTCATAAAAGTGCTTCTCAGTCAAAGGATGACCTTGTCACTGAATACAGCTACTCCAAAGACACAATCAGTTCAAATGTTCCCACAATGGTGAGCTCATGTATTAGAGATGTCATTTTCAACCTTTTCTACTTTTGGAAGCTTAGCCATTTTCCAGTAGCATATAGAACAACATAAGCTCAGTGGGAAATAATTATTCTGCATTTCTTAATTACCTTGGGATTTTATTATTTAGAAGGAATTTACAGTCCCTAGAAGTTTGTGTGTCATGGGTTAAAACCAGTTATGCTGGCCAAACATCTCTACATATTGCAGTCCTCTCTCATGCAAAATTTTCACTTGCCTTTCTTTTCAAGTGAGAGCTCTTGATGTAGTTTTTGGAATCAATTGACCTCCTGTTTCCTTATTAATTTTTTTTTTTTTTTTTTTTTTTGTAGAGAAGGTGCTTTCTCACAGCTTGTTTCCAGATAGTGGCTGAATGTGTCTTCTCTCCAAGGCAATTACTTCCCTAAACCCTGTAACAGGAAAGAAAACTGGTAGATGTATGTATAAACACAGCAAATTAAAATGACACTGAAACTTATATTCATAGGCTCATTTCACCTTGAAAACATTCTGGTTTGCATTTGATTTATTCTCAAGGTAACATTAAAATTAAATTACATTTATTCTGAAAAGAAACTGAAATAATGAGGCAGTGTAAACTACATTGAACTATCCCATGAAATGTATACCATTCATATTCATCATATTCATATTTAAAACTATTCACCAGTTTTAAATCTAATGCAATTTTTAGCATAACAATCTCTTCCCAGTTATCTTTTAAGAGCAAAATCTGAGATTCTTCTATGGCCAAGGGATGTCACTTTTGCAAGACAAAAATGTTGTAGGCATAATAGAACATGAAATCTACCTGACAGTTCTCTCAGGAAACAAAGCTGTAGAGGAATGTAAAAAATATGACCCGTTCTTCAAAAAAAAAAAGAGTGAAAACAGTTGTTTATTTGTCTTT
>WEIU01008306.1:2626-14356 GCA_013389925.1 Aegithalos caudatus | reverse complement strand
ACATTTGTCAGTGTCGTAGGAATAGTGCTGTATTTGTGACATTTTAAGGATACAAGCAAGTCAAGGTTTTCATGGAGAGATATTATGTATCTTAGACTGTCCTGACAGAATTGGAAAAGAAAAAAAAAAAAAAGAAAAAGGTCCTCTCTTAGGGTCTTGTCTATTCATATTTTCCATGCCTTTTATTTTATATTTAAAAATGTGTACTAACTTCTGGAATAATTGTTATTTTCAAATAAACTCCTGTCAAGTAATTTTGAAGAAAATGTATTTGAGTTTTGTGAAGATATACTGTGGATTAAAAATATTATGAAGAAAAGGAATGAATTAAAATAAGAATTTATCTATAACAGGTTCAACCATGTAGTCTGAAAATGTAACATAATTGCATCTGTATGTCTGAACTGCTGAACAAACATGTTAATCAAGTTTGAGATGATAATCAAGACGGCTCCTGCTCAAACCTCAAGCCTTCCTTTGTTCATCTTCTGCACTGCCTGTCCTGGGGAAAAAAAAGGCACAGAACACTGCTCACTGCTGAATGTTGGGAAAAGATAAGAGCTTTTCTTCTCAATCAAATTTGTGAGGCTCATCAAAGCAACAAATGAGTATCATAGATCTGGGTAAGCCACAGTTCAGTGAGTGTCAACATGCCTTTTACTACCTTATCCCTCTGAATGCTCTGTTCTCTAGGATATAGTAATTAAGAGTTCAACCTAGGACATGAATACATAGCTTTCAGTTGTGCACAAAATGGAATGAAAGTTTTAACTGTACACAAAGGCACAATACCTCCCCATTGCATATGTTAACTATACTGTAGCTGTGTAGGACTTCACACCCATTATCTGCTCTGACCTGGATTTAAGATCATTACTGGGAAAAAAATCAGGGATCATTGCTTAGAAGCACAGCTTCCTATTGTTCAGATTAAGCTAAAATCTCCATCAGCATCCCTCTCTGTTACATCCCTTGTGTGCAAGGGCTGAGAAGGACTAGCTCCTCCAAAACTGAAGAGCACCCAGCTTACAAATCAAGCAAAACAAGGTTCTTTTACCAAAAGTTAGTCTGCTGACAGCAAAATGCCCTTGTAATTTGGTAGCATCTCTGGAGGCAATAGCCCCAAAATCTCTCGTATACATTCCTTCCTACACTGTGTGTGTGTGTGTGTGTTCATCTGTATCCTGATCTTGTATTTTAGTGAAAAGGATCACAGGCATCATGTCTCTTCTACCCAGTTGACATCAAAGCAGCAGAGGGCTCTCCCTCAGACAAAGTTTGTGCTTATTTTGTTGGTTTCCCAGTATGACAAATAAGGGAAAAACACTTTGTACATATGCCAGACAAGTATTGGAGGAGCTTTTAAACTCTTACTTTCTTGTTCTACATCACAAAACCTTTCTAAAGTTATATGTTAAAGTTAAAGTTAAAGATATGAAAACTTTACACCTTCTCTCTTCCTTCTCCCAAGATGATATCAGCTTTCTCCCTCAAGAGGATGGTGGGCTTTAATTCTATCTGCCAGTGCAGAAAACCATATTTCTGGGCAGAACCTGGGACTGTTCATGGAATAAGAAATTCTTGAGAAGGCTGATATAGAGCAGGACATCAACTAGAATAGTAGTTTTAAACTCCCTTTCTTCATCCTCATTCACCATATCATAAAGAAATTGTAAAGTTCCAGTTATCTAACAACTCTTACACCAAGATCTCTAATGTTATTCCTGTAAGTATCTAACACACACACACACACACCCCAATGAGGTATTCTGCTGATGTGAACACTAAGCACAGTGAAAGCATGCTGGAATTTTAAAAAATCTTAGGAAGAGTGAAGAGGAAAAGCCCAGGAAAATCTCAAAGTCACACTAGAAGTTTTCTGTAAAAATCATTGATCAACCATACCATGTAATACATTAAGCACTGTTATATTTTCTTCATTTTCCAAGAATTATCACTGACTGGTATTCAGCACAGAGTGAGAAGAAAAGTGAAGCAAATGTCAATTAATAATAATTTTTTTAAAATACAGAAAAAGAAAGTTGCACTACTTTCTTACTTCTACCTTTCAAGTTCTCCATTATGCTCACTTTCTTTTTATTCTGTTTAGACTGTGGTCCCACACAGCCTCAGTATGTGTATGCAAAGAATGATAAGAATTGCACTATCAAAGTTTTGGAAAGACTGGAGGAACATTACTATAGCTATGAATTTATTTGACTTTGTAAAAACTTTTGCTCTTGAAAGACATAAGGATACAGATAACAAACTAACAGAATACTAAACTGGATTTTGCATACATTCATTTAAAAATATGTCTTAATGTGATATCTACCTAGATGACAAATTCACAGTCAACAGTCATCTACTTTATATGTCATAGTATATAATAGTAAAGAAGTACAACACTGTCCTAGTCATTATCAGACTTGGCTATTCTCTCTGTTAAAGAAAATCTGTTCCTTTCTATAGAAAAATATGAACCTTGGTTATATTTGATATTTCTATTAACCTTCAGTGATCAAAGTATAAAATCATCAGTATACAAAAATATATTAATGAAATACATATATCAAAATAATGAAAGTCACATATCCTGACCAATTAGCATTACAAAGAAAAAACGTTTTTAATAAATCTTGTTATATGAACTGCATCTGCTTATTAGGAGCTGAGAGTAATCAAATTGCAGCTTACTATATGTCAATTTGAAAAAAGGTAATAGCCACAGTTTAAAAAAAGACAGCTAATCACATAAAACTATTTCATTCCTTCAAAGGCTTCTGCAAAATACATGGATCTAAAACATGTACTGGTTAAGGCATTTTTCAGTATGGGCAACTGAAACCAAGGAAAGGTCTTGCAAGACCACTTGTAAACTTTATAACATTTATCTGTTGTCATAGCTGCTTTTTGGAGTAGAAACACCCATTTATGAGCATTGATTTTTGCATGCACATGTGCTGTGATGGGTGTAGGTGTCTGAAAATCAAAACCATCACTCTTCTGCAGATTAGTGTTATCTTGATTTTGAGACAGCCATTGAAATAAGGTTTACATAAATACCAGGAAAGCCTAATTAGTACATCTTTTATTTGTTAATGCACTTCATACTATTTTCACTTATTAAACCAGTATCAATCTCCCTGTCATGGCACTCTGTCACTGCAATATTATTTCATTTTGATGATGGAATAATTTATAATGTAAAAATTCACTCAAATTTAACAACCAAAGAGTACTTTGATCATGAGTAGACAACCTCGTCAAATAAACATTTTGCCCAGAGGTTCTGCTGATTGTGTACACTGAACTGTATTCAAAACCCTGGGGAATATCAACAAGTAGAGCTGCACTGGGGACAAATATCTCTGCTTGCTGAGTACAGCAATGTGCAGTGAATAAAGGCTCCCTCAGGAGATATCTCAGCTATGAATAAGAACCAGTGCTGCATCTTCAGTAACACAAAGGAAATAATGCAGCCTCTAATTGACCAAAGACCATTTTTTAACACTGCAACTGCTTCTTAATGGGTAGTACTTTGCAGATCCCTGTTTTGAAGTGACAAAATTTCTGTTTATATTAATTTTTATTTTGTTTGAAGTTGTGCAAGAATCTTTGGTAAGGCAAAAAGGAGTTTTCTATTTCTTAGGACTTTTCCACTCATATGCATTAAGATGCTAAAGACACATAAAGTAGCTGGTTCTTCTATTAGTGATTCTCATACATGTGAAACTCACTTTAAAATTATGAATACTTTATCATTTGAGAGCTAGTTTGAGCTTAGCACATGTAACTGCTTAAGTATTAAAAATCAGTTCTTCTTTCTGAATACTTCTGTTTGTTTCAAATGCATAAGTTAGCAAGGTATCTGGAAAACATAGGATACTGTTAACTTTTAATTTTTATTAGTCCGCATACTTAGTCTCTTATTTTACAATATGCTATTGTTCTGGCTTGACACTGACCAGATGCCAGGCACACACCAAAGCCAGTTACTCACTTCCCTCTACAGCTGGACAGAGGAGAGAGCATAACCAAGAATTCATGGATTGAAATAAGGACCAGGAAAGATCACTCAATTCCATCATGGGCAAAACAGGCTCAAATTAGAGACAGTAATTGAATTTATTACACTAATGAAATCAGAGCAAGATAATGAGAAGTAAAATAAGACCCTCAAAAATACCTTCTCCCCACCCTTCTCTCCTTCCCAAGGACATGGGGAATAGGCATTATGCTCAGTTCATCACATTTTGTTTCTCCCACTGCTCAGGGAGAGGAGTCCTTCCCCTGCTCCAACAGAGGATCCCTCCTACAGAAGACAGTTTTCTGTGAACTTCTCCAACATGAGTCCTTCCCACAGGCAACATTCCTCCTCAAACTGCTGCAGTGTGGGTTACTCTTATACAGAGTGCAGTCCTGCAAAGACAGGCTGCTCCAGCTTGGGCCCTCTCTCCATGGGCCTCCCATAGCTTCACAACCTCCTCTCAGGCATCCACCTGCTCTGGCATGGGCCTTCTCCAGGGACTCTGGGTGGATCTCTGCATCCCTGTGGATATCTGTGGGCTGTAGGGGCACAGCTGCTTCACCATGATCTGCACCACAGGCTGCAGGAGAATCTCAGCTCTGGTGCCCAGAGCACCTCCTGCCCCTCCTTCTGCGCTGACCTTGGTGTCTGCAGAGTTGTTCCCCTCACATGTTCTCACCCTGCTCTTCTCTGGCCACAATTACAAAGTGCACAATAATTTTTTTTTTTTTTTAGTTCTTAAATATTTTATCACAGAGACATAACTATAATTTCTAACTGGCCCAGCCTTGGTAAGTGACATGTCTATCTTTGGAGTCATCCAGAATTGGCTCTGCCAGACATGGTGGAAGCTTCCAGAAGCTTTTCACAGAAGCCACCTCTGAAGATCCCTGCTACCAAAAGCCAGGCCAACCAAACCCAGTATAATTATTTCTTTTACAGGATATTCTGAGTTGGAAAGGGGCTCACAGGGATCATCACATTTAGCTCTTAAGTAAGTGGTCCATAGTGGTCTGCAATGAGGAACTAAAATCAATCCCTCTCCACCTACAGGGAACAGCATCTCCCTCTCCAATTTTTAAATCTAGCTTAGAGGTCACAAACCTATAGCTAATAATAACAATAGTAATTAATAGTAATACTAATAATAATAGTAATAGTAATTAATAGTAATAATAATGCTGGGATTATATCAAACTCCTGAGCATAGGTCTCAACTCTTAGTCAAGTTCCTAAATCTGTAAAGTCATTATATTAAAGCTACCCTGAAATTTAATTGTAGGCCTCACTTGACATCAACTCAGCACGGAGCTGCGGAAATTTTGAGTAGATGCTGTTATCACTCATCCTAATATTCCCAGAATTTCCTGTTGCTTTTAGAAGCAATTTACTTTAATTGCTACTTTAGCACTGTAACCCATATGAAATTTTGGGTACACAGTTCGTAAATCAGGAATGCTGGTCAACCTAATCTAAGTCATCATGGTTTACTAGAAGGTAGGTAAGCCAAACATTCAAACACAAATGGAATGGGATCCACAATATAAAAAAAAACCCAAACAATAAAAATAAATAGTAAAAATTGAAAAGCAAGAGTTTGATCACAGAACATTGTGAGTAATGTTGGGACATGTGTGAGAGTACAGACTGGAAAACGCGCACACACACACACATTCACACACGCACTATTGCCCCAAGTCTGCTGACTTCTGGATACAGAGTTGAATTTTGCTGCTCACACAAGAATAGTTAACAAGTAACATAAGAAGTGTTTGATATGGCAAGACAGATATATAGGAACGGAAAACTGCACTTTTAAATGAAGACTGTGTATCTTCTTTTTGCATGTTGACTCACTTTCCTTACACCAAGCTATCAAAATTATAAGCTACACTATGAGTGCTCCCATCTATCTGCAGTCAATTCTTTGCAAGAATTGGTAGCTGTGATATAATTCATTACAGATACCAAATGAAAAGATTTTCATTTTGACAGCAAGGTAAATAATTGGTAGAGGACAGAATGGGAGCAAAAGATTACAAGGGTTCACTCTGCACTATGACATAGCACAGGAACAATGAGTTATTCGTAGCTTCCAATGCTGGAATGACACAAAGTATTTTGCAGTTTCACTGCAAAAGACCACATATACCCTTTTATAATGAAATTCCCCTTTCACAAACCCTTTTCTGCTTTATACATCCCACAGACTTCTTGCATTAGTCACAACAGAAGGCATACTTTGGAAGGAAAATACCACAAGTCATCCTCTTTTTCACTGAGATGTACAAATAAATAATCTGATAAAAATGTTTCTACTATTTTTCTGTTCAGTGTTGAGAAAAAGCTAAATTAACCTAAATTAACTACCAAGCACATGGCTTCTCTGTTGTTTGGTAAATGAGCCATCTACAGCCATTTTTCCTTGTTTCTTTCTTTCTTCTCTCGCTTTTCATACTTATTAGTATGCAAAGCAAGTTGTAGGAGGGATTTTCTTGTTCTCTTGCTCACTAGCTGGAGGGTTATTCCACTGCAATTCTATTTATAGATTTGCTTTCAACTGCAGTGGGGAATTCACCATTTGCTGTTCAGTGTTTTATTCTCAGCTAGCCTCCCGGGGACACAATATTTTAATAAGTTCTATGAATGATGCTGTGGCTACATTTAATATTCCATCTGTCTTCTTATAGGAAAAATAAAGTTTTATCCTTTTGGCAATTTCTAAGGTAAAAGACCATCCTTGTTAATTTCATAATAAAAATACAATGGAGGTAACTTATTTTGCTTCTGTGGAAAGATTTTTATACATTTTTTCTGAAAAAATTAGCTGTTACAGTCTTGAAGAAAAGCTGTCACTGGAATATTGCAGGCACAAGTTAAAGAACGTGATACTAAATTTATTCCTGAAAAAAGATGACTCTTTTGATATGGTATCATCACTTGGCACAAGATCACCATATATAAAAAGATGTATCTTTTTATATGAGATGAGATGAGATGAGATGAGATGAGATGAGATGAGATGAGATGCAAGCTCAGTTCTTGGTTGAAGTTTCTCATTTGCTTCTGTTTTCAGTTGTTTGGATCTCTTCCCTGTCCACATACTATTCCAGCAACACAGAGGGATCTGAACCGCACATTTGGAGGCCAATGGTGACTTTCATCAGAGCAATCAAGTTCATGCTGCCATAGAAAGGGTGCACAAAACTCAGCAACTGCTGAGAAAATTCCAGGTATTGCAAAAAATGAGAATACCTCCACACTTTCCCCTATAATAAGAGGGATCTGGGGCAATGGAATAACCCATCAAACAGCATATGGAAAATGTCCCTAGGTAGAGCTGATTTCAGTTTTCCTCAGCTATTGTGATTTTCTCTTTGTTGTTTCTGCTTCTCCACAACCCTTTCTGGTTATCACATGCTGCATCTCAGAAGAGGACAGTGAATCATGCCAGCTACAAAGAGCTGGGAAGAAACATTTGAAGGGCTAGATGACATGACACCTCGCTGTCTCTATGTGTGCCAAACAAAATACAAAATCATACCTTCAAAGAGTATCCCCACAAATTATCTTCCATCTTTCAGTAAATTTTTACTGTAATCCTTGAACTGATTTAAATAATTTTGTGTTTAAGTACACAATAATTAATGAACCATACATTGGACAGTGTCCTACCATTATAACTTGTTCTACAAGGAGTCTGAATAGATACAATCACAAGCCAATTTTTTATGTACACTTAGACCAGCACCAATCCTCAGCCTGGCTTTGGGACCATGACCCAGCCCAGCCCTGCTGTCCAGAGGTGATAATCCAGCAGTTCCATCCCAGGGTGGCTACATGACCATGATTGGGCTGATTTTTATCTTATCACCAAGAAAAACCTCACTCCTTGGAGAGAGTCTCTGTTTCTGCATTGCTGCCTCCAACCAGTTTGACCCCTCTGCAGACGAACCTGCTTGTCCTCCCTCCTCCTTCATTTTGTGCCCACAAATTACTACTGCAGAGTAGTTGCACTGTGGATTTCTCCTTCACATCTTTTAGAATGAACACTGTTCTCTCTTTTCTCCAGCTGTGGACATTAGATCTGTAGCCTGCTCTCGCTGGAGACAGAAGCAGCATTTGCATGATTGGGGCAGGAGCTCCGTGAGGCATGCGGCCACAGACTCTGCTCAGAGGAGCCAGGCAACTTGATGTCAGGGTTCTCCTGTTGAAAATAAACTTGCTATGGAGCACCAGAGGAAGCACTAGAGGGAACTCTTTCACACCCATAACATCTCCACATTTTAGAGGATGCCATGTTCAGCTCTTAATCCTGATACACAGAGAGTCCCTGTGGAAAGATACGCTGAGGGTAGACATTTCCTATTGAAAATCCACACAGCTTGAAGCACAAAAGGTCTCCACTTACAAGGAAAATAGTAATAAAGAGGCTTTAGTTTGCATGCAAGCAAAATACATAGTTTTTTATTGCATGCTGTAAGGATCCAGGGCATTTGCCTATTGACATCAGGTTTGCTGACATAGTTGAAGTGAAAATTACATCATAATTACTTAGCCCTTCCTTTTGTCTTTCTACTTACCTAATCCATGGAGAAAAAAGCAAGAAATGCAATTTGACCAATTTTATTCACTAAAACGATTAGAGAAAATATTCAGAATTAGGTTTCTGCCCAATCACTTCTATCTGTAAGGAATAGAGGTGCACCATTTTCTATAGTGAACCTATGCCTGAAGCCCTGAATTGCAGAGAAAATTATATTGCAATTCTGGCCTAATTTACATTTTGAATTCCTTTTTTTCAGTTTCAGCCTGGACCACTGGGTAAAAAGTTCATCTGTACTTCCAGTGTTTAAATTGGGTGCTGCTTCTTCAAAATCCAATATAATTTTTTAAAGGAAAGATTTGTTCTAATTGAATTGAGAGAAAAATCCAAGACACAATTTTTTTTAAATAGCTTTTTTAACAACTGGATTTTAACTAGAAATTCAAGCGTAAAGAGTATATGCCGTTACATGTTCACTAGTCTTAGCTTTCTCCTTGTCACTCCATTAAGAGGTTTGGATTTAATTTGGAAAGAAGTTATATCATGCCAGAGGATGAAAGGAAGCACAATACAATGATTGGAATGATAACAAAAACTTGGGAGAGCATATCTTGGCCTGATACCTATTTCAGGTATGTCCCTGGGGTTTTAGCTTCTCTGACAATACTGTCCTCTCAGGATAGCTTTGAAAACAAACTCCCATGGCATCTACAGCAGAGGTTTCCCTCTGCCTGCAGTGCAGAACATTCTGATAAAGCCAGATAATCTAGTGTCCTGCTCAGATGAACCCCGCAGAAAAAATCCTGGAGCCCGCTGATAATGCTGTGAGTTTCTCTCTCTGTTCAAAGAAGGCTTAGCCTCAGCCCCACATGAGCAGTCTTAAATCTACAGCTGCTGTGGGTGTTCATTCCTGATGGAGACGTTTACTTTGTCAAGCCCTACCAAACTCACAGGCAAATGAAGGGGCAAGTACAAGCCTGAGCCTGAAAAGCTCAGGGTGGTTCCTCTCTTTCTGAGCAAATATCACTGGCATGGAGTGTCAAAGATGGAAATTTCTCTGCCTTGCCAGAGGGAGAAGGAGAGCAAGAAGGAGCCCAGGAAGATAAAATTGAAAACAAAATGAAACATTTTGTTCCCATGCTGAAAGGAATGAATAACTCTAAAAAGCTGGATGAAGAGTAAAAGTTCAAAGAAAATATCCTTTCTTCTCCCCCAGCAATTTCCACACTTACAGACAAGTAACTGTAATATACAGCTAATGCCAGAATTCAGGCTGGTGCTGACTCAGGAATAAAGACTATTTACAGCCTCACAATGCTCCATATAATATTGTAAGAAAATGGGCAAAGGTCTTCAGAGGATAATGGTTCTGAATTTCCTACCCTCTTAATCTCACCATTGCAAATATTCTGGTTCCTAGGTCCATTTTAAAAAGTGATATGCTACATTTTCTCACTATTGTTGCATGATTTAAATGTTTTCTTCTTTGTTCACCCACAGAAAAGTACTAAAACAGGAGGAAGAGGTGTTCCAACCACACAGAAGGGAAGAAATTGAATAATAATTCTGGAAGCTTAGGACATTATGAAATCTGTCCAGACTGAAGGCATTCCATGTCACTAATAGCAGCTAGGAAGCAGAAGCACATCACTAAGTTTGTAAAAATAATCAACTAGCACAGGTTGAGGCAACAAATACCAACCTGATATACTTTCTCCAGTATTTAAGTCATGGGTAAGCACTGAAAAAGTTTGCCTCTGCCTCTCCCATGGCCACTCTTCAAGATTTTCAAAACTTAGCTGAAGCAGGCCTTGCACAAGCTCAGGTTACGTTAAAGTTTGCTCTCTCTGAAAAGAAGGCTAGACTACACAAATTACACCTGATCTTTTTTTTTTTTCCCTATTGCCCTTTAACAATATTTGGATTAATTTATTCATAGAACCAATACAGAAAGCCAAAGTAACAGATTTTTTTTTTTTTTCTCAGCAAATATATCTCTTCCACTATGAAAGTAGAAATAAAAAACTAGTTCGAGTGAGGTATACAGAGTTCTCAACCATGTATTCTAGAAAATAAAGGATGATTGATATGTACTGAAAAATACATCAGTGATCTTGTACTAATTAATGCAGACCAGTACATACACTGACATGTAAATTATATGCTATTATCAGCACACACACAATGATAGAGAAAAATGCACTAACAGCACTTCTTTTGCACTATTTCATATTATCTTAGCATGAAAATTTTAGAAATTTCTGCTTTTTCACAGCAGTGAAATTCCACTGACACAAAAAACCTGATTTCTGATTTACACTTCAGTAAAAATCAAAATTATATTCGTCAGCTGGAAGAAATTAATCTCTAGAACATGACAATACAAAAGGATGAATGCAAGAACTTTGAACATAGATGTGAGTAAAAGGCTATATAATTACATGAAACAAAGGTTCAACACAGCAGAAGTAGAGTATGTATCAAAAACATTCTAGGAGGCGTAAAGAGAATAAAACTTGCATGGTGTATGAAGCCATCCTTTTGCACCACTCAGTGTTGGTAAGGCCCCATTTGGTAGGATTTGCATTAATAAAAAAGCCCCAAGAAATTCTTAGTGTAAAAATGTAGAAACTATAACTCCTGAGAAAGACTCAGTGAGTTGGCATTGTTCAGATGGACAGAAACAGATTGAGAACATGTTAATAACTGACAATTAGTTGTCCTTTTATCAGCATAATTATGATAGTTCACAATAGCTAAAGAAATTGATGAATGTTTCTAGAAGTGAGGAATGTTCTCAAGGACAAAGAAGCTCACAAGGCACATGGGGTGAGGTTTTGTGAAGACACATGATTAAAAAACTAATATGAGACACAGTCTCAAATGTTACACGTGTTAATTACTGCTTGAGCTGCTTATTTGCAGTTGTCCAAAACTGCGAAAATTGGGATGCTAGCAGTAAAAATCCACAGATGTGGGCTTATTATACACCTTACTTTGAAAATTTATTTCAGAGTTAGAGCAAAACAAGTGGATGAGAAGAAGAAAAGGAAGAGACCTTTGTTAGGTACTTTCTTCTTTTTTCTCAAGGACTGTACTATTAACTGTATAGAAAAATGTAATGTTAAAATTGAACTGAAGGCATTTTTTCTAT
>WEIU01008255.1:0-15006 GCA_013389925.1 Aegithalos caudatus | reverse complement strand
CCCCTGGTTGCTCTCCCACTTGAAAAATATCAGCTATACAGACTTGGGGTCATGGAGTTCATCAGGGCTCAGATATCTGCCAAACTTGAGCCCTGCAGATGGTATTTACGTGACTATTGCAGGACACAGAAGGGAAACATTTAATGAAAAAATTTGCTCCTCTTTAACCTCTACAGTATCTTAATTACTGTCTTCCCCTCTTTCCCTTTTCCTCAAGCTCTGATCTATTTATTCAGACATAAAAGAAGAATTGCATCTGTCAAACAGCAGTCACATTAGCAGCCTGTGACATGGAGGGAGAGGGGATTTCCTGTGGCACCTGGTAGTAGAAAGCTCTCACTTGGAAGACAGCAGCTTTTCCTTCCCACTGGCAGTGGTTGCGACACTGGTGGGAAAAGTGGATGCATAGTTATGGAGAAAAACTATTTGAGGTATAGTTTCTTGCCCAGAATGTTTTTGCCAAGAAGATTCTTGGGGAGCAGTTTCTTGCCCAGTATTTTCTTGGGGCATAGTTTCTTTCCCATTAGTTCCTTGGGGCGAAGTTTCTTGGGGTGAAGTGTCTTGGGGAGTAGTTTCTTGCACAACATGACTAAATGAGAAATAGAGAAGTTTGAATTTACCAGGTCTGTGTACTTTCAGAGGTCTAAGAAATCCAGACAACCACATGTAAAGCAAAACCACAAGTGTTGGGTGGAAGATGATGGTGGGCAATAACAGATGGTGGGTATAATATATAATAACATAAATTCAGGAGAGAGTTAACAGGAGGTTGGCTGTCAGCTGGTCTGATTAGTTCTTATACAGGAATACAAGTACCTGCTACCTGTAAGAAATTAGGTTGTTTTCTTTGACACAGTAATTCCTTCTTTCTACCTATCAGTGTATTCTGACTTCCTTTTTAACTTAATTTATTTGATATTTATTTATTAATTCAAAAGACAATGTGTTTCATACTAACCAATAAGAATAATAACATCAAAATATCTACTTAAATATACTTTGAGGTGATTCAGTGAGATGTACTTATGTTCACAGCTAGCCAATATAAACACACAAATGAGAGTATAGGTGTGTTAATGTTTTGCGATACATATGTTTTACATGTAAATGTGGAAACACTTTAAAAAAACTATAGCAGTGGACATTACTGGATTTTTATTTGGAATTAGATTTTAGAATACCTAGCATTAGAGAATGCTAAAATTAAGGTCTACACACATGAATGGGAAGACAGTCTTTTATCCTTTCTGGTAGTGTATATTTTTAATAGAAGCCTTTATCCAATGCCTTGTTCTCTCAGGCTGCATTGAAACAAAATTCTCTCTGTAATATGTCTGATTCATTTATTTCTGGTTAGAAGATGTATAACACTAGAGATGGAACTGATGACTGTGAAACAGAATTACACCACCATTAATGCAGCCATGTTAAAAGTAGTATCTCTGTAAGTGGAAAAATTAGACAAGCTTTCAGGAAGATAGGTCTTTTTCCATTCTTATGTTGAAGCAGAAGATTTTAAAGTTGAATACTCCTGTTGAATTTGTACTATCTGTACAATTTCTGAGAATGTACAATTTCTCAGATATCTCTCAGGTCATCTCTGTAGGAAGAGGAGGCCTGCAGAGCAGAGAGCCACAAGAGGTAGTAAACTAGTTGTCTCTCAAGGGAAAGAGAGAAAGAAAGATGTAAACCATAGCAGAGTCTGGAGGAAAGAAAAAGGAAGTTCATGGAACCTACACCTAAATTTCAAAAATACTTTTTTCATCTAAAGAGTGATGTTTCTATCTTTCAGGGTACACCATGAAAAATATGAGGTCAGATTTGAAAAACTGTTTTTCATCCAGTTGCAAATAAAATCAATTAGAACTTCTGTGAATGATGACATTGTTATAAATTAGCGTCTGAAGAAGTCAGGTCTCAAGTGATCTAAAGTATATAATTAAAACTAGTAGGCATCTTAGTACAACTGTTAATTTTCAAGCTGAAAAATGTCTGTAACAAATTGAATCTTAGGAATTTCTAGTTATGAAGTTTTCAATCACCATCCATTCACCATAGCTAACCCACCATGGAAACACTCTTGAAGGAAATAATTTTACTTTCAATTCAAGCTTTGAATAATGTGTGCTAAGTAAGGTATGGGGTTAAACAAGCGCCAAATAAAGGAAAAAAAAATACTACCTTGAATAGCAATAAATAAAACTAAAGATTGAGAGGAAGAAATATAATGTCATGTAACTAAAATATTATGATGGATCTGTCAAAGAGGCAATAAAGTTGCACATGCATGGGCAATTTTTCTGATGAACTTTTGAGTGCTTGAATACATAACTGTGACATTCTGCTCACAAAGAGGTTTGCATAGTGCAGATTAATAGAACTCTGCATATTTCTAACTTCTTAGAAAACAATCTGACATCTGATCAGCTATAACTGAGTTGGTAATGAATTAGGATCATCAGAATTTTTCAAATAAGTGCCACAAACTGCTGCAGCTTCAGTCAGTAGAGTAAGAAGTAGCAGTAGCAGACTATGTCTCATCTATGTACCAGCTGTACAGATAATGTAATATAAGGAATACAAAGTATAAAGATAATAATTATCTTTGAAGTTCAGTTACCATTTCCTTAAGGAAAAGTACCTTACTGATTAGGGGCACTTCTGCCCATATAATGTTTTTATGCATTTCACACTGCTTGTCAATCTAAATCAGATACTTCATCTGATTAACCCTGTGTACTGTGATGAGCATTCATTGTGCTTAAAACCTGGTAGACTAAAATCTCACCCTAAAGCTCTGATCTTTGACTCCCGATTACAGGTTGTATTAGAAAGTTTCTTTCAAAAGTCTTGGAAAAGTGGACACTATTTTACATTATGTTTGGTACTAGCCAATTGTTCTGGGAAATCTTTTTTTCCCTCTTTAAACATGTAATCCATCTCTCTCACCCCTCCTAATAGATGAGAAAAATGTAGATTCATCAGTATTTTATTTAGGTTATTTTATGGAAGGAGGGAAGTCTCTTCCCCCTCCCCATTTGTATTTGTTTTACGTTGCTATATGCAAGAAATTTGTTAATGCATTTATTATTTTGTGTGCTATGTACCCCGTGTGTTGAAACGTAAGTCAGGATGCAATGAGACAGAGACAGAATTTAATTCAGAGAGTTATTAAATATATCAAATGCCTAAAGTAATATTCAAATTTTTGTCATGTTTGAGTTTCACCTTCTTCAGTGATACAATTGTGAATCAAACAATATTATAAATACAGGAAGCAACCAACAGGAATATATTACCTGGAGAAAATATTGTATTGAAGTTTTTTAAATTAATTAATTAATTAATTAACAGAGTAAACATTATGTTACAAATCCCCTCTTTAATGAATTGTTATTTCTTTCATTAAGATGGCACATACAGACATTATTTAAAGGCTCTTAACTGCCTCCTAAAGAAGTCTGTTTCCATCAACTTAGCAAAGTGCCACAAATTCCTAAAGTTACTGACCATGAAGCAAGAGAGTTGTCTCTATTATGGAATAGGGATGTGCTGCTAGCATCAGATATGTGAGTTTTGATAGAGGGGTGGTAACTATTACCTGTTACAGCACAGTGTTATCTGCTAAAGTATCACAGAGCTTAAGCCCACAAAATTCACTTAAATATCCTATCTGGCCTTTGGGTCTCTCTCTTGGCAATATCTGAGCCTTCAGTAGATCTCAAGATATCAAATGCAGTGCAAATATTCGTCTATAAAGCTGTATGTGACACCATAAGAACTGTGCAAGATATTAGTTGGATAGAAAAACTCAAGAGACTAGGCAGCATGCCAAAGGAAGAAAACAGCGTGCAATCAGAAGAACATCAAAGGAAGATGATTATTCAGATGAGGTGTTCAAGATTTCATTGTGGCAAATATTGCCTTTTGAAAGAAAAGCAGGGGAAAAAAATCCATATTCTCTGCCTAGAAAAAGAAAGAGATTTCTTTCAGATTTCAAATTAGCAACCAGTACAATCTTGATTTTTGGGGGAGCATTTATATGAAGTGTCAAGCATCCTAGTTATGATGAGCCAACAAAAGACTGGAAAAACTCCTCCTGGCAGTTGCTGTTAACAGCCACCCAAAAGGTTCCAAAAGAACCTGAGGTGGCCTCATGATTCCATCTGTGTATCTGACATGAAGAGTAGGTGGCAGGTTGCAAGGTACAGCAAATATAAATAAAAAAGGGGATGTAAGTTGCATATGTGCATTAAATCTGCATGCTCTTTTCTATCCTCTATGTTCCACTCATTTTCGCATACCATGATGTTCTGCTGGATGAAATTAATCTTGTTGGGATCACTGTTACTGAATAAGAGAAGGAATTTTAAAAATGTTGTTCCAAATTTGAAAGTAGATCTTCAGGGAACTTGTGTGTGATGGAGAATTAAGCAAAGAAGGTTACAAATGTGATTTGAAACAGCTCTTCAGTACCCTTATGAACATTTCATGTTTTAATTTCAGAACTGTAAAGTTGGGTAAGTCTGATGAGGTTTCAGGAAGATTTCCAAACCCCTGACATTTATTGCTATGGGCTCTGAATCCAGGTGTAAATGTGCTAGTGTATGTTGGCTCATCCAGACTTTTGACAATGTCTGTGATTAGTTCAGTACCTCCTCCTGTTGTGTATTTTGGCAATTCCAGCAAACTGGGGAACCATATGCTCCTATATTAATTTTGGCAAGGCTAGCATTGCTTCAGTGCAAATTCCACAACACATTCATAACATAGAATCCATTGTTGTCCCAGTGGTGCTGCTGGTGACATTAATTTGAAATCCTAGAGGTAAGGCAATAGAGGTTTTTTTTATGTTGCTGGAAGGGTGAGCATGTTTGGTTGGTTGGTTTGGTTTGGGTTCTTTTTTTGTTAGTTATTTCTACAGAACATGAAAACTCAAGTCTTAGTTTTGTCTTTGGATATGAAGCAGACGACAAGTCAGTTCAACTGAAACTATACCTTGTCTCTGAGCCAGTAATGTTAGTAAATTTCCTGGGATTTAAGATAGAAATGGCTTAGTTTTAGTGCTCATCCTTGTTGCTATTAAAGCTAAACCTCTTCTTTTTCTTAAATACCCTTTCACACAAAATAGGCTTCTATCCATACAACTTTGCTAGCTGAACTGCATCAACTGTTGTTCACATAAAAGTATACAAATAAATCCAGAAAAATAATTATTTTAACAGTATTTCACAACTGAAAAACTAGCTAAAGAGGTCAGATGGATCATTTGATTGATGAAAAGCCACTATGTAACTATGTAACTAGGTTCCTCATCAAATAATGATGAAAATTTATAGTTTTTGTAAAATAATAATGATTTCTGAAAACAAGTTATACAGCAGAGTAGGGAAAAATATAATGGACTAAACTGCTCTTGCAGATTTCTACTTTTACTGAATAATGCTGAACATAAAAACAAATTCAGATTGACTGTGGGAATTGTGGTTTATGACTTGGTCTCTAGGTGTTCATAGAAAGTGTTTTAAGAGAGCACTTTATTTTAAAGGCACTTCATTCTTAGCATATCTCCTTGCAAGGTAGTTTTTATTAAAATAAGGACAGTCCATTTTATTTTATTGTACTTATGGTTAAGAGAAAGGTAGCATTTTAATGCTGTATGAAAAATAATGCTACTGAGAAGCCGAGCATATACTTGAAAAAACTAGAAAAACCTGGGTACTGAAGCATAATCATTTTACTTCTTGGCTTGGCTTTTACCGGGATGTGGAGAAACCAGCAGTGCATCTTAAAACACTGTGGAGCAGTAAGGGATATCTTGGAAGTTACTCTTCTCTACAGAATCCCACTCTTTGACAGACTTATATAACAGTACTGTAAACATTTTCCTGGCTACCTGATTCATTTCCTTCTCAGTAATTGAAGGTACAGACTGTAGCAATCAACTTGGTCAGAAAAATATCCACTGTGGAAAAGAGTAGACCATAGTAAAGAAGAAGCATATTCCTTCTGTTGGAAGAAAGATATTCAATTGCATGGTTTAGTATCCATGGTAATGAATATTTTAAAAAATCTTTCTGAAGTTTCCGAAAGAAAAAAACTCCACACTGTATTTTTAAAATGCTCTTTGTTTATTTCTTCAACACAAAACATTTGCTTTTAACTTATGCATAATACCATGGAAGGAAATTTGCTCATCAATCCTCTATTGAAGTTGATCCAAATTGCTTCATTTGTGGAACAGCTTGGAAAGGAAAATCTACCTGACATTTGTCTCTGCAAATTAATGCAAGTTTTATTGTAGTTAGATACAATCCAGTTTCCATATATGCTTTATTAAAATAAGAGGAACTGTAGAACTGTATTTTCACAAGTGTAAAAATGTCAAAGCAAAAGTGTGCAATCATTTGGAGGAGAAGAATATATAGGTCTGTGTCATGGGTTAAAAGTGAAATATGACCTTGCAAGGACCTTGGAACCTTCGGGGGCGGATGGGCACCTATTGGGGGGCCATTCCTTGGTGATTGACATTTGGTTTCAGCCATTGAGGGGACAGGAAAACGACTCTTTGGAGAAACTATATAAGCTGTGAATGACTGGACCCACTCTCTCTCTTCCCCGGGATTTCCGCCAGGTAATGTTGTGTGGCAGCTGCTGCACAGGGCCGGGCCTGGTCCTCGCTGCCCCTGGGCGGCCGGGCCAGGCCTGTCCGGGCTCCAGGAGCCGCGCTCCCCACGGGGGGAGCAGCCCAGCCATGCCTGCGGGCCCGGCCACGGTGAGCACAGCGGGAGAGAGGAAGGAAAGCCCCGGCAGCTGCTGCTGTTGCTGTCTGGGATGGGGGGGATGTCTCTTCCCTGCCCCCTCCCTCCTTCGGGCCTCCGGCAGCCGCGGCCTCGCACAGGAGCGGCCACGCCATGAGACCGAGGGGTGGAGAAGGAAACATCCACCAACTGCCCAGCAGCATGGCCTGGAATTCTTTGCAGCTCCCGTGCTTCAGCACAGCCCCGGGCATATTTAACTCTTTTCTTGCCAGCAGATGAACTTTTCAAGGCACTTGTCCTTTTCCCTGGAGTGAAGACAAGGCAAAGTGATTGGACGATAAAAAGGCATAGCATGAAATGGAATCAGCGAAGAAAGAGTAGAGAGACTATTCGGGAGAAGGAAGAGGAGTAGCCCATATGGCTGTAACATTTCTGTATTTATGGAGGATAGACTTTTTTTTCCTGTAACATATAAATGTTTGGGGGCGGAATGCACGGCTCTAGTTGGAAGTAATATGAAACCCTTCACTCGTAGGGAAAAAAGAGATTTTGCAGTTTGAGATGAAGATGATTTTGGAAATAGAAGAGAATTTTGGTTTTTATGATAGAGACATTCTTAGTACCCCAAGTACGCAGTTTTATGACCTATGTGCAGTGTTCAGGCAGCAGCCATAGGTATGATCTGTAGAAGTGTGATCTCAATAAGATGCAGAAAGACTCTTTTCCTAAAGGAACGGATGGAAGATTATTTTTAAGTGGTAGCCCTGACTGAAGTTACAGATTTTGTCTTTTTATGTTGTAAGTAGGAAAGTGAATATTTGTGGGGGGAAAGGAGGATGTTTTGAAGGTTTTTCATTTCGTTCTTTGTTTCTTTCTTTCTTTCTTTTCCTCTTTTCTTATTCCTTATTCTTAATGTGTGTGAATAAACTGTCTTTTGTAATTTTAAGGTAAGCCTGTTTCACTTTTTGTGATCCCCTAGTCATATATAAAATAATAGTAAACACTAAACCATTTCATTAATTGGTGCGTTGGCCAGGAAACGAACCAAATTGGAAATGTGAAACCCTTTACGGTCTGTCATACATGAGAAATATCTGGGGTAAGAATATTATATTGACTTTCCTTCTCTGTTAGGATTTAACACCACAGACTTCTAGCTGACATTTTTTGTATTTCTTGTATTTTAAGCTCTTGCTGTTAAATGGGTATTGGCTCAAGACCTCTTAGGAGTAAGCCTGTGAAAGTCATTGAATCTTCCATTTTGGGCACAACAGTTAGAGAAGTATGTTTATTCTTGCTATCTTCCCTCCACTGCATAAGCCCACTCCTTGTAGTCATTTTTATTTTCCAGCAAGTAGCAATGACAAGGACTAATAAGAAATTCGTCCAGAGATATGTGCTAGGCTGAGTGAGTGTTCGAAAGAAAGGCTTTGGAACCACAACTGAACCAGTAATTTCCCATGAAGCTTGAATTCTGATTTATATTATGAAGTAAATCTTGCCACTGAGCATTGAAAATGAGGTTGCATAGGAAAATATTTGCTAAGATATATGACTATTTTCACTAGCACTGAGAGCAAAATAAAGGTAAAACCCATTCTCTGTGGCTGGGTAGCACTGTCCAATAAAAATGAGTTTGCAGTTTGCAAAGCCATGACACTGAGCAATAAGGAAATATAAAACGCCTTATCACAAACCAAATGGAGTTCATCAAAGAGAGGACAGACTCCACAGTATTTTGTGACTTTACAGGGTGGAAAGACAATGGCTAGGTGACAGTTTCTTATCTGTAAGTTATAGATTCAAAACAGAAGAATACTCTTCAAATTGTGCTGAATATCTAGTGTGAAGCTTATAAAGAGCAAAATTCCCCACAGTCAGGTTTCTTGTATATTCATTTAAGGTTTTTGTTCAATTGCCTAATTTCTAGTAGTGAAGCAATTTAAAAGGGAGTATATTAGGTGCGACATTCTCTTGACATTTTCTTTCTCCTTTATTCTGTCCTTATAATACTACTGTTGATGTTCCTTCTCTGACATTTATTTTATTACCTTTGGTAGTTTCACACTTCTGTGAAGAAAATAACAGGTTAACAGGTTGCCCCTCTTAGTTTCCTGCAGTATTGTGATTTATTAGCAGCACTGCTTATTATTTGGTTGAAAGACGTTTATCTTGCTTCCTGCCCAGAAAATATGTGTTAGTTAAATGGTGGAAACCCAGTGGGATAAGCTAGTCTAATTCTCAAATGTTTATATTAATCCAAACAGGTAAATTTGCTTAACCACAGTGAGGCATCCACAGCATCAAGTTCTGAGGAATTGGGACCTTTCTCTAATTAACAATGACCTTAAAAGTCTTTATATTTAAAAATGGATTAAAGATAATGCACTGCTCCACTCAGTAAGGCAGATTCTGTTCATGGCAACTGAGAATAAAAATGGTGGTGATACATAATACATTTTTTCTTTAGTTGTTTTGATAACATTGAACATACAGCCTTCAAAACTTAATTGGGAGATCTGGAGGAGCACAAGGACATTTTTATTTCCAGCAGTTTGACTGAATTGGCTTACCTTTTTTTTTTTTTTTTCTTGCTTTAAATTATTTGTATGATTCCATATAGACTGTCCTGTAAGCTTTTAATTAAAAACAAAACAAATAAACAAAACCCCATCAAAAACAAACCAAAAAACCACCACCAACCATTTGGTTTTCTCTATTTAATTTTCCCATAGTTTAGTTTTTACACTGACTTTTGGAAGTCATAATTTTGACTTCCAAACCTCAGAAGGCGTAATTGTCTGTTGAAATACTGTATTTTCCCAAGCATCTTATGTAGTTTGATTTCTCAAAGCTTTTCAAGTTCCCTAAGTTTGATTTTTTACTTGTGAGGGCAGTGAAATATCTGTTTTCTTCTACAGACAATAAGGTAAGGGGAAAAGGAAGAGGAAAGAAAAGGGAAGGGCAAGGGGAAAGGAATTTTCAAAGAAAAATATTCCACTATTTTATGTGCTTGGTATCTCATTTCTTTTCTAAAAGACTGTAAAATATTTGGAAACTCACCATTCCTTTCATAAAAACTACTAGATGTACTTCTGTGTATTCTATTTTACAGTTAAATGGCATCTTAACTCAAAGATAAAGATAAAGATATAATTTTGAGGAATGTTGATGAGCATCTGCATCCTTCCTATCTATATATTTTTAACTATTTAAAAGAATAGGCATTAGCAGTCCCTTTACTGAAAATTTTAATTACTCTCCTTTAATGTATAGAACCCATTGCTCAACTGCACCATAAATCTATTTGAAATTAAATTCTGAAATAAACTACTGCACTTATTGACTCTAACATACAGATATTCTAGTATTTGAAACAAAGTTCAATAAAATATTTTTATTTATGTTCTATTTTCTCTTTTTCTTAATACATAAATACATCACTGAAAAGTTTTGTTTTTCTCCAGTCACCCTAAAAGTATAGAAAGTTATGCTTCTTATATTTTCAAAAAGGAAGATGAGTTATTGGAAGATTTATCTAGTAATTTTCTGAGCTCTGACTTCCTGAGAGATTCAGTTGTTGTTGATATTTTAGGCACAGGGGAGAGCTACCAACCACATACAGCAGCTTGAAGGAATCTCAGTGTCAGAGAGCAGAGAGCCTTCTTTCAACTGGGTCCCTGGTCTGAAACTGTTCAGTCTGCTTCAGTTTCTTACAGCCTGTGCAGAGCAGGATCTTTATAGGCACATATCTGCTCCATATTTATACTGCATAAATACACCTTGATGTCTGATGGAGAAACAAAATGTTTTCCAGAGACTCTATAGTCCTTCTACCCTTAGAAATTCTCAGAATATCTTTCAAACACAGACAGGTATGATTGCTGTTGCATAAATGTGTGCCAGCACCTTTTATATAACAGTGAAGCTTAGCAGGAATGAGGATGTCAGAAGAGGGAACAAAAGCTGACTAGGATATAGTCAGGGTGTGGAAAAGTTTCACTCCTCTTAGAGTACTTTCATTGTTGAAAAAATTTCTTCAAATGCTGTTAAGCTAAAGAAAGAGTATAAAAGGAAATATGAAGCTGTGACACAGTAATTAAGGAAAGAATCTATAATAAATGATTCTTAGTTGTGCTTGATGCAAGAATTAACTTTTGTATATTACATTAAACAGTTCTGGAAGAAAGTACAAAAATCAATAACTGTTTCTAACCAGTTTAAAAGAAAAATAAGTTTTCTGAAATATTTGCCAAGGATATATTTTTATATTGGTGGAAGAAAATGAAGAAAGAGTTTTTCCCAAAGTCCAGAGTATAGTATCCATACAAGAAAGGATGAGAAAGTACTGCAGAGGTGCCCACTGCACTGTGTTTCCCACAACCTGGTTCAGACTCAGCTTCAGCAAGTTGATTGGTTTGAATCTCCTTGTCTTTTAATATTCTAATAACAAGAGTTTATGAGATTTAAGCTCATAAAATTGTCCTTAGGAAATAATGCATAATGACATGTAATATACAGGTACCAAACCCTTCTGTTAGGCTGTCATCTTACCATTGTTTGATAGGTAGCATTTCCCAGAAAATGTGACATATCTAATAAATAGATATGTCACATAATTACTTCTTTTATTTCCCTTTGTGGAAGGCTCTTCAAAAATATTGAAATCAGGGGATTAAAAAAATAAACAACCACAAGAAAACATAAAAATAATTAATAAATAGTAGAACTGGACTGTAATTCTGCAGTCAGATTTTCATGGCTACACAGATGCTCCTATAAAGGTGATGTGAAACAAATGGCAATTTGTCATGCAACAATTGTAAAAGGCATCAGGGTATTAAAAAAAAAAAAGTTTCTCCCCTAATTAGACAGTGATTGAATGTAACAAGATGTGTCCTACTGAATAAATGAAGATAGTTATATAAAAACTAAAATGTTTCCCAGTTCTTTAAATAACCAAAGTCAGTCATACTGTGTATGGGCACAGGCTTGGTTCCTGTAAGAAGAAATTACTGATACTTCAACCAGATTAATTGCAGACTGGTGTACTTAGTAAATTACATTAATTTGAATCTTATTGTCATCCTTATCTGGTCTCTGAAGTACCTCTTGATCCACCATGTAGGAAAAATTTACTCTTTCTCTGAATTTTGGTGAAAGGGATGTGCTTCTAAACCTGTCTTGCTCAGACAGTATAGGGGATTTGGGTCGCTGTGGCTTGTGACTTTTCTCCAAGGGAGAAGAAGGTATTGCAGTAGCAGGAGGGTTTCAGCAGTAAGGTTCCTTTGACAAAGAAAAAGCATGGATTCCAAGAAGTGGACAAGCAGAAGGGCTATAGTGGTCCTTCTAAAAATGCAATTTATTTTTAAAAAAACAACACTTTGTTGTAGTAATAAATTCTGAAGTAGCATTTGAATGACTTAGGTGTTATAAAATGGGTTTTGTGATTCTACATTATTCAGTACCTTTTCCTAACCTGGGAGAAAATGAAACAGGAAAAAAATAAGGAAAAAATACAATATAAAAAGAAGACATAACCATGGAATGATCAGTTATCTTTGATCTTAGAAGTGCAGTTTTATTTGAGGAGTATCTGCTATAGTGCAGCTAAATATATTTTTTAAATTGCTTAAAATTGCCACTAAATATTGTTCCTTCTAGATTTATCCTAGTGTGTAATGACACTGAAAAGGATCTTGAGGTCAGCCTTGAAAATTTGTTAGCAATGTAGGACTACAGAAAGAGCATTACTTAGCATTCAGCATCAGTGACATTGGTAAAGTACTACATTCAGTTATGGTGATGATGCTGTAAAAGCTGTTGATGGAGATAAATTATGAGAGGATTAAAAGAATGGTTAAATTCAAATTTATCTCTCATATTATGAATTTAAAATAGCTCTCTAGTTTAGCAAATAGAAAGTGAAGGGTGTCTCATTCTAAAGCTCCAAAAGAATTTGTTCCAATTTTTGGGGGCCAGTAAACAGCTCTGTAATATAGCAAAAGTAAAAATAACATGCACATGGAAACTGAAACTTTGATAAAAAATCAGTCTAGATAAGGGCAATATACTCTCACATGAAGTCTCTGGCAAAATGTGTTCAGTGGTATGGTAGTTACACCATAACTTCAAATTCAAGCCACAACGTTTTTCTCAAACACATAGCAACAACCCTAAGGAATGAAGCTCTTAATTCCTGAATTACTGCATGACTTTTTTATAGCCTGTGTTATGAAAAGACCAGATGACTATAAGAGTTCCTTCTGGCCTTTAAATCTTAAATGTCTGTGAAGAGGACACTGAAAGGAGAGTTCACAGATTTCAGAACTGCATGGGAATCTAAACCCAATGAAAGAAAAGTGAATGAAATATTGGTTTGCTGAAAGAGACAAAAATTCCCTTGTATTTGCTAATTTCATCCCACATGCCTTTTTAATTATAGCCCAAATACATAGAAAATATGACTACTTTTTGCTTATCAGCAGAGCTCAGAAGTATGTAATGTTGTCATCTAATTAAATCTGCTTCTAGATCTGCCTTTATTACTTTTGTTAGCTAAAAACAAAATTGGATTCATATTTGTAAAAAGATATCACAATTATCAAACGTGAGATTAGTTGGGGTTTTTTTTAGTTGAATTAAATAATTTCATGTTGAAAATTTTCTAGGAAGATGAGCTGAGATATTTGAAGGTTTTGTCAGGAAGCTGAAGCTCTCTGGTCAAACTGGCATTTTTCAGATGGTCTTGCTACTGTGTCTAGCCATGGCTTTTACAGGGACAATTACTAAATTTTTATTATGTAGCCCATGATCCATCCAACATGAATTTAGATGCTGTGAATTGATACTTCTTACTTAAAAACAGACAAGTTCATTAGTGTTTATTTTCATAACTTCTGTATTTGAATAAACTACATAAATACTTAAAGTATTAAGTGAGTCTTAGGAGAATGAGCTGTAGTTTTTCCAGTAGCATTGTAAGTACTGATGTAAACCGGGAAAGAGACTCCCATTTTATGCTAATTAAAAATCACCTTGACAACTGAAGAAATCCCTTTATAAACTTAGAATTAATTTACATGTAATTAATCAAAATGTTATTTGAGAAGACTTAACATTTGTATGTTTCCTTGAAATTAATTTATTTCCTCTTTTAAAAGTATGTTTGAAGCATTATGTGAAATGCAAATTTTTTGCTAGTGACGCAGGTTTCCAAAACTTTTCTGTAAGTAAATGAAAAGGCAGTGGGATGTTTTTAAAAATCTTGTTAATTAATAGCTATTTTCTCTCTTATGGAATACTTTTAGTGTATTAATGATGGAATACACAGGCTCATTCTAGAGATCATGCTATTCAGATGAGCATATTTTAAAGATTAATTCAAACTTCTATTTATTTCCTACAACAGAAATTGCATTTTGTGCCACTTGTTCCCTTTCCACAAGCCCACAGTCCACAAGATTGGAAAATCTATTGAAAATCATGTGTGAGTGAACCCACTAGCCTTTAATGTGCAAGATTACTCATCAATCATTTCTTTATCCCTTCTTTGTTCTAGCTTTACCAAATAGGAGTGAGTGCTGCATGATTATTGTTGTACACAGGATTACCTGTTTCAGTGGCTGAGCCCCCCAGAGTTAGTACTGCTGTATGAAAGCCATGCAAGGCACACCCTTCTGTAGTTTTGCAGCTTTGCATGTTCAAAGTAATGCCTGCCCATCCCAGCTTAATTATTTGTGTGATAATCCAAGCATTTTTCATAAAGCCTAATTAATTTTATGGCTGGATATAGAATTAGTCTTTTGTTGTTCTGTAGAAGCAAGGCAGGCTTCACGGTGTCAGAAACAGTTTGAAAGTCTAAATCAGGTGTAATATAAACAAATGAGTCAAGAAAGTGGAACTAAAGCTTATTGGAGAGAGTATAATTTCACACTCTCTTTAATGTGTCAAAAGCTTTATTGTGTCAAAAGAAAGAACTACATAGCCATCACGAATTGGGCNGCCATCACGAATTGGGCATTCATGGAAGAACATAAGTTGTTTTATACTCTTTTAGAGCAAGGTTTTGCAGTACTTCACTTTGTTCCCTAACAACCCTCTGATCCATTATCAGGTACTACGTAAGAGGAGGGTGTTGTCTTTGCATTAAGTCCCTTAGTAGATTTTTATTTCCACTCATAGCATTCTTTTTGATAATGGACAGGTAAAATTGGGTCAACAGGTTCTAAAGAAGTGCAAATGA
>WEIU01008244.1:1731-12989 GCA_013389925.1 Aegithalos caudatus | reverse complement strand
TGCTTTTAAACTGAGGTGAAGCAAAAAAAAAATTTTGAATCACACAGGTTGTTTGAATTATAATCAGTACCTCAAGTGAACGCACTGCAGAGCTTCAGGAATATCCAACTACAAAGTTACCAATTACACTATATCAATGCTTTTGGCATTAAAAAATTAATTTTCTCCATTTTTTGAAGCAGGGGGGAGTAATGGAATTTTATTTAGTTCACTCATTAGATACATAGTATGTCTTAATTTGCATTTCTTCAACTATACCAACCCAAAAATCAGGCACATGTTGTAAGTCACACAACTTTTCTAGTCAGGTGACTCTGCAAAGACAGACAGCAGTTACTTGTTCAGTTTACTCTCACAAAGCTGCCCAGCTGCAGCCCTTACTGTGATGTGTTAATATTCCTGAGGAAGGCCAGAATATTGAAAACATGCTGAATATACTTTACACTGGCACATTATTTAATCTTATTAACTGACTAGAACATTAAATTTCACCCATTTAAATCATTTTTGCATCAGAAAATAATGGAACCATGTGTTTAAGAAAGTGAGGGATACAACAGTTCAGTTCTGACCTGTTCAAGGGATCTGCTTTTTCACTGTATAACAATACAACTTTCAGTATATCCTACAAATATTTTGGGAAAGATGATTCTTTTTTCACTTTAAAAACCTCAGAGCACTCAAAATACTGTGAATGTAATTCTTCAGCACTTTCCAATAAACACTTGCCAATAAAGGAAAGATTTACTACTGTGAAGAAGAAATTATAACTTCCCAATGCACTTAAGTGAAACTGGCCACTGGTCTTGCTTCTTCACCTGAATTGTTTATCAGATACATTCAGATCAGATTGGTACTATGGAATAAATACTGCTTCAGGCTAGGTCTAAATGATTAATTTCACTGTAGTAAAACTCCTTGTTATCTAAAAACAGTTGTCTCATTTTCTTGCACTGCTGAACTAAATCTCACTTTTGTCACATACCTGAAGCACATTGCACTTCCAGTCACCAAGAACGCACAGTTACATCCTGAGTATTATGAACATCCATCTAGGTGAAGCTTTCAGCTCAGTGGAATTATGTTTGATAGTTACGGGAAAAGATACAGTTTTTTGGACATTAGTTAGATAATCCAACACTGATTTTTATCTTCTAAAAACATTTTTAGGGTTTTGTATCTTCTCATCTCTGACCCCATCCATAATTTTTACTGACCAGTTTAATTAAAATTGTTTATAAAGCAGCATTTAATTTAAAAACTAGCAAATGGACAACGTGTTTGTTAATCAAGAAAACAATTTAAATATGTTAAAATGGTCAGAATAACAACTGACCTGTGCAACTCTCCTGTGTACAGGGCTCCTTACTCACTGCACTGGATGAAACCTACAAATGAGAAATTATCCCAACTGTTTCAAGTAACAGAAGTAAAATTTAAAATGCAAGCAGAAAGCTTATTACCTATCAGAGGAATTTAAGGTCTGGAATTCTCATGGTCAGCATGGTGCCTTGCAGCACAGGTGAAGAAAGGAGAATAAATATTCAGCAGGCTGATGACTGGAATGTTGTAGGCTGGAGCTTCCTGTTTTAAACATACATAAAGAAACAAATTTAATACTAGATAGAAAAGGATGGGATTTTTTGTTTGTTCAAGCAAAATGAACAACTCCCTCCAAACAGATGATCAGGCAAAGAAAGAAAACAGGATGTTACCACAGGTTAACTTCTTTCAAATAATCCAGAATAACAAACCAGTGAGTAACAGAAAGAAAGTGCACAGCCAGTTTGCTTAAGAGCAAATGAGATCTCATTCTGCCACTTAGTGAAGTTTGCTTCAACAAAAAGGATCTCCAGAAACTTCTGAAGTGAGCTGAAGACAGAAGGGGTGCTCTTTAATGGGATCATCCTATCTCATTTTGAGAGCATCTGTTTAGTGCTGCTGGTTTTCCCAATGTTATTTTTAAAAAAAGAACAAAAATACCCCTCATCCATAAACCAAATATCTGCATATGCTGAATAATCTTCAGAGAAAGAGACCACTATTTTGCTATATATTAAGAAACCAAACAAACCCCTAAACCTATGACAGGACACCTAAAGTAGTGAGTCCAAGTGAGCAACATTCATGATGTGGAACTCCTGGAGTTTCATCAGCCTTAGAGCTTGACTTGGTGACCTTGAATATGCACAAAAGGACATAACTGATGGAGAAACCACTTCAGATGCAAAGACATTTTCAGGGAACAGATTCCTGAGCCCCAGTTGCCTTCTTTAAATGACCAGAAAGCAGATAAGGGCTGCTGTCTCTGGGTATTACTTTATTCTCCCTGGCTGAGCTTCAAAATATCTGTTGCATAAGGCAAGTCTAATTAGAATGGCTGCCCCTACCCGGATGGCTGACATTTACTTGCCATGGGAAGAACCTGTCCACTAACAACATTCCCATGAACCTGACTGACATGCCTAAAGAGCAGGCTGAGCAAAGTCTATAGCCTGTTCCCAAAGACTGCAGAAATCTCGGATCTTTGCCTTTTAGGCATTGCAGCCTCAACGGAAAAATCTGCTAAATAGACGAGGGTGTGTGTTACGAACTGACAATGCTCTGCAGCACTCTGGAAAACAGACAAACATATGGACTGCCACCAACTATTAGAACTTGGTGTGAAATCACAGGAGTTATCAGCCTGCAGCTTTCACGATCTGTTTCACAGGCATTTATGATTTTTTTTCAAAATAAAGACAGCAGTGCACAAACAGACCATTTAGTAACCTTTGTCTCCCTACACCTAAAAATGGGTTGTTTCTAAGAAGCTGAGCTATCCAAACCTGTTCTTCGGCATTTTATTTTGATGGTTTTGTGTCTTATCTCCCTCATAGCAAGCTTACATGTCTCTTAGTCTCCTACCAGTCTGGAGAGCCAAGAGACAGCATTTGCTGTGCCTGGTATTAAGCTTCACACATGCCAGGTTGCCAGCTGGCAGATCAAACAGAATCAGTGATAATTTCAGCTCATAGTGGAGCCTTTCCTCTTAGCAGCACTAAGCTGGGTCTCTCCTCTCTCATCACACTGCTGATTTTCACTTGTAGGAGTATAATACTTTTGCAATCCTCTCCTGCCAAATTCAACAAGTCAGACAAGTTCAAAGGGTACTGGGAGGGAATCAAGGGAGGGCAGGGAAGAAGGGGGAAAGATAGTTGGCTGACAACCAGAATAACAGCATAATCTTTAGTCCAAGGAAAACAATACCAAAAATAGATTTTAGAAAGAATAAATGCATAACTAACACTAAAAGAAAGCTAGTGGACAACATATAAAGAGAAATGTGTCTCTAAACAATAGCCATGTAGTACTTTTTCTCTAGAAAAAAGCTTATGTATCTAATGTTGTATGTTCAGGTCTCCCTCTTCCTCCAATACTGCCATAAGCTGATGATGAGTTTCAAGCTAAACTGATGCAAGAGCTGGAAGATACCAGAAAGTTTGTATTTCCATGGCAGATGCAAGTTCAGATGTACAGCATCTGAAACAGAGACTACAGAATAGCTTAGAAGTACAGAATAAACTGATGTTGTAACAACTGTGGTGAGGGAGCTACAGACACAGTTCTAAGGGAAATCAGGTTTCTTTGTTTCAAGTGTTTGACAGTGTTATGAAAAATAAGACCTACAGTTTTTAAGTTCCACACATCTCCTCTGTTGTCTTCTCCCCTTCCCCACTTAGGTTATTCATGTGACCACATATTCCCAACAGTAGAAGTTAGAATATTGTAAATGAGGTGCTGGTTTTACAGGCACACAATGTGCAGCCACAGAAGCACCTCCCAGGCTTGACCTTTGGAATTTTAATTACACTGGACTTTAATAAACAAGTATCAATAAATATTTATGGATCTAACATTTGGACTCCCCTATTAGATCTGTTTAAAAAAAAAAAAAATACCAAAGCCAAGCCAAGCCAAGCAACAACCAATAAACCAAAGCCACAATCAGTGCTTTTGACATTCTTGTTTAAGGATAAAGCCAGGTAATTGTCCAGTACTCCATGTGGAACAGCTGAGAATGAAAGTAAACAAAGAATTCCCACAGAGGTTGAGAAAGACACATGCTTCCACACTCACTGGAGTTTGTGCAGCTGTAAAGCTACAAACTGTCACATTTTTCAACACTTAAAACCAAAATTGAAACATTACAATTAAATCCCAAAGATGCTCAAGATTCGCTATAGAAAAATACTATACTGAGATTGCAAATACAAGCTAGGAACTAGAGGAGTGTAACTGTGTATGTAACATTGAACCATTATTTTTAGAAAAACTGTGATCCATGCACATGGCAGTAGTTTATCCAGTCTTTTTAGGAAAATAAAAAAGCCCAAACGTACTTAGAGATACTGTAGAATTTAAGTGGGTCTTCAAACTACAAAGTATCATAGTTGCCTATAAGAATCACTCCATCTGCGTTTATAACAGCCTTGAAAAAGAGCATTAATCAATAACTAACAACTGAAACAAAAATTAAAAATATGTATTTCTACCACTGATACATTCTTGATATTAGACCCCTCAACTGGACTTTTAAGAGTATGTCAAAGAAAATACTTGAAACAATTATGTGACTGTTGTGGATTACCATATGCAAATTGACCTGCATACTGTTGTGCAGTTTGAGCCAATCTCATTTGAACCTTGAGGATTCTTCAAGCTACCTGGAACAAAGAGAACCAGTTATTTTGCTTTCAAACAAGGCTTTAATTTCTCCAAGTCCTTCCTCTAACATTCCTCAGGAGACAAGAGAACAAGGCATAGAAATGTCTGAGGAAACAATTCAATTCCATATCCAAACTTACAGTTGCCAAAATAACATGCCTTCCTCTGCTCACTATGTTTTATGAAGGAAGTTGAATTTCCTGCTCTCTTTGAGAAGCAACAGAATGTTCAAGGCTTTAAGCCCCACAGAGATGCTGAAGATTCCATTAGCTGCTATTTAATTTCTTTTCTTTTGGACAGCATGGTTCCTATAACTACTTCAGGAATAAGGACATTTTACTCTGACCACTGGGATGTTACAGGGAGAAAGACCTACACGGGCTGATGCAGTAAGCCGATTTTCACACTTGCTGTCATGGGACTGAAGGAATTTAGAGAAAGATCAACATTTTCAGCAGCTTGTCTTGCAGAGAAATGGAAACTTGGTCCAAATATTCAACATACAAATCATGAAGGAGCAAGTGAATCCAGGAGGGACCCAACTGTCCCTTTTGAGCCAGCCAGTTTGGGATTCACAAAGCTGGGACACATTTTGCTCTCAGGGCACCTGGAATTATGGGACAACTCTGCCCTCCAATACACTGAGCACCTCTGTCACATTCTCAGTCCCACAATCTCCCTGTCCAGGAAAGGGCTGGTAATGCACTGTGGCAATTCATACATCATTTTTGATATTTTTATTGCTATAGCAACTAAGTGCAGGCATTTAAACATAGCAACAGACTTTTTATAGCACTTTCTTGGATGTCAAAATGGCACGTTGTTTTATTTTCCAAGCAGATGCTCAAAAGATAAGTACACAGGATGATTGTACAGTACCCACCTTCAAAAGGAAGAAAAACACCTCCCAGCTTCACAACTTCTGAATCATATAAGCTGACAGATGAGTGTAAGATACATTGTGAGTTGCAAGGTTTTTATCGTGAGTTTAAGAGACTTTGTTCTGAGAAAACATATCACCAACTACTACCTAAGAATAAAATTAGGTGAAAAACTTGGTGGATCTGTGCCCATTTTGTAAAAAGCTGTACAAGAAATTCACCAAGTCCTACTCTGAAGGGAAAGATGTCCATCAACTCTGATCTTTGCCTGTTAAGCAACAGAAAAATGGAAATCGTCTTCATTTTAAGAAGAGCCAGATTCTCAGGAGCAATCAAAGTCCACAGAGACAGACCCATAGGTCATGCATATGGGCAAAGCTCCACACAATCCAGTGAGTTAGAAGAAGAAAGTTTGACTCGCTAGATGGTTTAAGGAAATACAACTCATCATTTTCATAATAAGGATCACAGAATCACAGAATAATTAGAGTTGGGAGGGACCTCTGGAGATCATCCAGTCCAACCTCCCTGCCAAAGCAGAGTCACCTACAGCAGTGACACGGGAACGCATTCATGTGGGCTTTGAATATAAGCAGAGAGACTCCACCATCTCCTTGGACAGACTGTCCCAGTGCTCAACCCTCAGTGTAAAGAAGTTGTTTCTCATGCTGAGATGGAACTTCCTGTGTTTCAGTTTACAGCCATTGCTCCTCATCCTGTCACTGGGCACCACTGAAAAGTGTCTGGCACCATCATCTTAGCCCACCATTGAGATATTTATAAATATTAATGAGATCCCCTCTTGGCCTTTTCTCAACTAACCAGGCCCAGCTTGTGCAGCCTCTCCTCATTAGAGAAATGCTCCAGACTCCTCTGCTGGACCCTCTCCAGTAGCTCCTTGTCTCTCTTGTCCTGATGAGCCCAGAACTGGACACAGCAATCCAGGGGTAGCTGAGCAGAGAGGCAGGATCACCTCTCTCAACCTGCTGGCCACACTCCTCCTGATGTAGCCCAGGCTAACTTTCTTGTGTGCAGTATTTTTCCTCTGGGTCCTTAATTTTAGCAACAGTTCTGAAGTGATCAGTAAAAATCACCACTTGCTTTTAATGTGATTTCTGAATACATTACTAGACCAAACAGAAACAGGACAGATTTCCTTGGGGATCTTTAGGTATTATTCACCCTTCTGTTACAATTTTACGTCAGCTTTGTAGAGAGTGAGATGGTTGATGTCTGCCATTTTACTAAGAAAAGCACTTAAAATCTGTCAAACAGAAAATGTCAAAACCTTGCGAAAAATGAATCCAACAAGAAATATCAAGAGCTGCTTATAAGGGTACAAGGTTGTTAATACTTCAGCAACTCTATTCCATTAGCACATAATATATGAGTTTTGGAAGGGACATTTTAATGTTGTTTTATGAAGAAGAGATTTCAAACAGATCTCAAAAGTTCAACATGAAGATAAAAACTGAGTTTTACATGCCGAGGTTTTAGAATATATCCCACAAATTCTTTCTCCCTGTCCCTTATAGATATTTTTATTTAATGCATTGAGTAGTTTTCAAGCCTTCCTAATCTTGGTTCAGATTCCTAAGATACTTAAAAATTCTGATAAAATGGCTTGGGTTTCAACAGTCTCCTCCACTAACTATTGCACTTACTAAAACCAGCTTTTAGAGCAATACTGATAAATTTATCTATCAAAGAATAGGAATAAGTTCTTAACTGCAACAGGCCTCAGGGAAGCCCAGATGGGCACCACTATACTATATCACCCACCACTATATGGGCAGAAGGGAACAAAGCACAATACGCAGGTTTGCTTCCAAGACTTTTCCAGTTGGAGGTGATGTGCAGAGCATCAGATTGACTTAGCACCTCCTCCTGGGACAAACTGCACCCTCCACTGAAACTCAGCCCCAGTCATGTAATTCTATTTTCATGAGCCCAGAGGTCAGCACCTTTCATTCACCATTTATAAAGAAAAAGAAGGGAAACTCAGCAGCTGAAATTAGGAAGCAATTTTCATACATTGTCAATTTCCCTTCCTCTCCACAAGCTCTCCTTCAACTTATGGCTAGATGCTTTCTTTTTAATTTTTCTGTTCAGCAGTTACAACACAGTGCAGCACAAGTTTGGAAGATTCAACAGGAAACATTAATTGATATATGAGACTTTACTACATTCCACTACCTTCTAAAAGAGACTGGAGAAACTGGGAGAATATTTAAAAATTAAATAGAGGATTTTTCTTGTCCAAAATTTCAGAAAAAAGCTAACATTTTACAGATTTTGTAATTTGTTAGGACAAATTAATTCCAAAATAAGATGGGTAAAAATAGACCTGCTTCTCCTACTTGGATTGTCCTAATTGACAGTCTCTACCTTTGTGGCATTCACTAAGTGCCTCCTCTGGCAAGACTGAAGTCAATGGAAACTTTGCTGACGATTTCAAAAGCAAAGGCTCAGAGCCAAATTCCCCATGTATAACTTCAGTCTTACAAAACATTCTGCAGAATTATATCAACTTTTCAACCCCTTTGCCCTTTGCAGAAATCCCAGTAACTAAACCAGTGGGGCTGTATTTTATAGCCATGAGACTGCAGCTCTCTTTGGACAATTACCAGGTGTATTTACACATAAATTAGGGGACAGCAGTGACTCTAAAGTATGTATTTGCAATCACAACAGGATATGTTTTAGCTGGGGAAAAGACTTGAAGGTTTACATACTCACTTGACATACATTAGCTGGCAGGTTTGCATGCCCCCCTCCCTGCTCCTCTCATCCTTCCCTCTCCCAGCAGTCGCTGTTAGAATAAGGAAAGATCATATTCTACAGGCTTTACTTGTCCAAACCCACAGATCTCCACAGATGTGTACAATATTACAGTCCCTTATTACTTGTGATACCTAAAGATTTTGTGTTTTGCACATTTTAGGGACAGGTGAAAGTTCTAGCATATAGTAAGGCATTCTTGATCCCACCTATGAAATGAAGGTGAGTGGTCTTTGTTGTTGGTTTTGTTGTATTTAATAAGATATTTAATAAATTTGGCAATTCTTAAGTAAAATTTAATTCTCAAATTGTTTTTTTGAGATTACAAAATTAATGATAGACACACTGAAATTAACCTAAAGGAAGAGCAGTATTAAAAAAAAAAAAAAAACCAAAAAAAAAAAACACATTACATCTACACACTTAGATCAGAGGATTAAATCCAGGGATGCTATTGGAGCTGAAGCTCTCCATCAAAACCTGAGGTTACAAGTCCACTTGCACTAAATAACAAATCCCTCTCTCCTTTTCAGAATCCTTAGGACCTACTTTCCAGGGAGAGAAAGCAAGCTATTATTTCAAAGCACTACCATAACAGTCACAGTCTCAGCTCTCCACAACAGCTCTACACATGTACATAAGCAGTAATTCATGTCTTGAGTCACTAGTTTAGAACCTTACAGAGATCCATCACCCACTCAGATTTCCTTTCTGTCAGTGATATTGAGATCCAAAACATCTCTTTGACCCATTTTTCAAAGGAAGCACAGACAGAGAGCACATCACAAGGAAATTCTTCTGCTTAGTTTACAGGAAGGCTGCAAATTAAGACAGCAAAAAGATGTATCCCTGCCCACAAATCCTTCAGATCTTTAAATAGCCCACAAACATTGAAACAGCATGGATTTTCTTTCCCCTTCCACTCACAAGTCATTTTATCCTTCTTTTTCCTGAACTTACACTCCTTTCTAAGAACAGCAAATAGATGAGGAAGGAGAACTCCATTTGAGGAACATAGACATACGACCCATGAAAGAAGAAGCTTTCACATCTGTCTCTCTCAGGTCCAACTCACTATACCTCACTTGATGTACTCTGTCCTAAATAACTTTTTTTAAAGTTGTTTGACACCAAATTATCCTTAAAAGCTGTCAGGAAGCAGACTGATTGAAAGGAGGATGTAAGAGGCTGGGGCTAAACAACGGAGTTATGAATCTGGCTCCTAGATAATTCGTAATTACCAATGTTTTGGTGCCATGTAAATAGGACTATAGTTATTAAAACAGACCCTGACATATAAAAAGATAGGAGGTAGGGAGGCAGACAGGTTTCATGCTCACAGACAATTTAGAACTTAATCCAGAATAATGTGAAGCAGATGGATTTCTAAATGTTAAATACAATAAAAAGCCTAGGTACTTATAAGTGGTGATATTAACACAATATTTGCCATGCACAAATAAGCAACTTGTATTTTTTGTATTAAATTACACTCTTGTCATCATAATACCTTTACTGAAAATACATTTACACATAGGTACTTTATTATATATACTAAGTTACAAAATAAAAAAGAATTGTGTGAAATAAGAACAATAGCTGTTGAAGTGTTATATCATATATTAGTATATACTTGGCTCAGACTTGGAGTAGCTAGATACAGATTAGTTATCCCAACCTTTACACATAGTTAAAAATAAGTTATGGAAACTTAAACACCTCCTAGAATACCATCTAAACTTATACATCCTTGCACAAATTGAAGGGTTGCATAAAATGTCACAAGCAAAGTAACACACACAAGACCAACAAATGAGAACAAGGGACTTTAGAGGCCAGAAATACAAGAACGTTGTATAAGTGAGGACCCTCAGTATTCAGCATTTCATATTTCTGATTTTTAATTTCCATTGTTCTAATAAACTTAGATTTCTGAGAGATGTATCATTAGATTATTAAGCTACAAGTGTGGTAAAACTGTTGATTTGGGATATTATTGTTGATTTAAAATATGAATGCCATGTTTAGAAGTTTAACCTAAGAGTACTAGGCTGTTCACTAAAGATAGTTCAGAGAAAAATAAAAGGGAAACTATTTCAAGTTTTGCAACATGATTTGAAATGCTTTAACAAGCAGGATTCATTTATCATAGTCTTTTGAAGCTGGATGAAGAAAACTTCCATTAAAGTGTACACAACACCTACCATATGAAATATAAATGTAGCAAATGTCAGCACTCACAAGAACACTGTCTACACTCAGAACTCTAAATTCACCCAATCTCTGTATGGCAGAAAGGAAAAACTATGCTCTAATCACTCTGCAGAGGAGGAAATTCACTACTGATTGCAGAGAATTTTTCACCAGGTGAAGCCATGCTATGTAGATTTGAAAATCAACTCACTGACACAAGTTGGTAGTAATATGAGTTAGTAACAGAAACATAAGTCTTCAATTTCAGCTATCACTTCCTTGCACTGACCTCATTCTTTCATGTTGTTTACATTCTGCTGTCTGGAGCAAAAGACCTTAACATACACATTAGTAAGACAAAATCCTAATTTGTCAAACAAATTAAATACACTTTAGTGCAGGGTACCTACCAAATAGCATAGATAAAACCAAAAACAAAAATATAAAGAAAAGCAAATAATGAGATTTTTTTTATACTAAAGGAAACATGTTTTAACACTTGAAGATATTTTTCTCTGTACAGCATTCCAGTTAAAGACAACTCTGTGGTATTAATTCACATCTAACAGGACTAAACTCAAACACAGAATAAAAGAAATGGCTCTAGAAATGCCCCTTTAAAAGATAAGTTCCAGACAAGAAGGTAATCCACCAACATGAACCACTCTGGCACTGTTAAAAGCATGAGGGAAGGAA
>WEIU01008234.1:25745-51431 GCA_013389925.1 Aegithalos caudatus | reverse complement strand
TGCTCAAAGAGTCTGAAATGAAGTAAAAGAACCATGAAGCTGTTCCTTTTTTCTGGTTCTGCACTTACTGCCCTTCCCGTGTCATGACAAGATATAGTGTATTTTTTAACAAGTTTTAGGACAACATTAATCTGAGTTGAGTTTGTCCATCTCCAGTTTGCAAGATCTAGGCTTTGTTAAAAAGTAGTAATCACGTTTCAGACACGTTAAAAATAGGATGACTTACTTTGTTTAGCTCTGTGTCTGATTCTTCATACATAGGTCTGCTCCCTGATAATTATTCCTTTTTTCCCTAAGTAATGATATTTCAAGAAAATTATCTGACACTATAATTTTTTACTTTCAAGATATGCTATGTTTTATTCAGAAATTGGGGTTTCTGTAGTCCAAACCAACTGAAATAGTTTGAAAATACTTATTCCCCACAAATCACCATCTTTGGCCAAGAATCAAAGATGTATTTTGAATGTAATTTCCTGATTTACTGTGACACAACATGTTGATTTCATTTTGAAAGTTTAAAAACATGTTGGACTTGGTTATCACTATATACCATCTAGAACAGAACTACTCAACTAAATTTTTTATTAACTATGTCAAATTTTCCATGAGCATGAGAAAAAATGATCACAGTGACTAAATGGGTTGAAGTGATACATTAAGGCTGCTACAAAATTAGGTGGGATCTTTTACTTTGATATTTTTAGATCACATCTTCATTCATTCTACCTCCAAAAATGAAGAACTTTGGTTAATACTATCCCAAGAGATAAGACACCAAGGCAGCACTTCTTTAAGATCAACATCAGAAATGTATTAAAGTCATTGTGAAAATATCTCAACTAGAAGAAAAATAGTAAATGACAACTGCTGGTTTGTTCTTGGAAGGCAACTCGTTGTATCTCATTGCTACACAAGAAGACATGAAAGATTTCACTGTTAATTATCAGTGAAAGAAAAAAAAACTCCCCTGACAGAAAGAGATCTGGAAATGAAAGGAGAAAATTACATTTATACAGCTGTGAGGCAATAAGGTAGTAATACGATAATTTTATGCAAAAAATATATGCTCCAGTATATTCTCCCTTTTGATGTAATATAAGAGAAAACTTCAAGAACACTGAGTTACAGTAGAATAGGACTGACCAAAGAAACCTAATAAAAAAGAAAAACTGTTTGACCTCTTGGAGGGTGGTTTTGATTTGCATTACCGAAGAAGTTGAATTTTCTATTGAATAAAAATATTTTTTCAGATGAAATCAATATTTTCTTAGGGGGATGAGGAAGGAAAATCTTGACAATATTTCATTTCTGCATTAGTAGTTACCAGTATCTCCTTAGAACTGTTTTCTCATTTTATCTTTCCTTACAGCCAGTCTTTTCAATGAGATTCATTTCCAAGAGTCTGTTTCCATGTGGCCCTCAAGAAAGGAAAATTATCATGCATTAAAGAAAATAGGAACATGAAAATAAAGAAATTATAAGGGATTCTATTTACACTTTCACCCAGCAATATTATGGTTTGACATTTGACTGAATACATGAAACATCCTTCTAGGCAGACATTTCTATCTTGTCTGTGAGAATAAAATTCAGGAAAATGTATTTTCTAACTTATCTTGAAAAATATCATCAACCTTGTTTCAGTGATAATTTTAATGAGCAGTAGCATCATAGAACATTTAGGCTGTAATTTAGCCCTGGAGATATTCTACTCCTACTCCCTGCTTAAAACCTACTAGATCAGTTCTGTCATGGTGTTGTCCAGGCAGGATCTGGATATCTGCATAGAAAACTTCACAGGCTCTCTGGCAATCTGTTGCAATGTTTGACCACCAGCTGACATTAACAGCACTATGTTGACATTAATAGGAACTTTTAATGTTGCAAGAGTTCTTACAGTAATATGTCACCTGAGCATTTCTTCACACATGTATGCACGTACGTTTCTATCCATATGTATCTGTCAAACTTGTATTTGCAATTTATAATTACCACATTTTTTTCCTATATTTATCAGCCATAAAAAGATGAAAAATTTCCTGCTGACAAAATAAGCATATTTCATTTATGAAAATATTGGGCTGAAAGTAAGGAAACAACACAATATTATGCTTTACAGCTAATATGCACTTTTGTGTTTTCTACTGTTTTTGCTGGTAGTGCACAAAATGGGATTTTCAGTGCTGTTCTAGTTTGATTCTTAGCTCTGCAGACACGTGGTATATCTGTGATTTTTCTAATAGCCTGAGGCTTAAAATAGACTAACATTTTCCCAATGCTTCCATTTCCTAGAAAGTTTATTTTCTTTGTAACTGAGTCTGAAGCCAACAACAGGCTCAAGGGCTTGCAACAACTTCTTTAGTATATCAGAAGATATACTCTTTTTTTGGTGTGGAGAAAATTACACCATCATTTCAAACCCACTTAATTTCAATGTATGACAGAAAATATTAGAATGCCAACAGTGTATTATAATATTATCAATACTGAATTTATTTTGTATGAAATGAGTCCTCTCCACTTCACCTTGATAAATTTTTTATAATGATTTAGAAAATACTTAAAAGCAATAGTTGAAATCACTCATTTTGTTGCTACTGGCTCTATCTTTGTTTCAAACTTTGACAGTTGCCAGAACTGTCAGTTTGGGTCTGACTTGTACACTTAAATGATTGGCTATGAAACTGAGACATACTATGAAATAAGTGAGAACTGGCCTGGATCTAACCTGGGAAATATGGTAAGAAAAATAATTTATAGTAATATTTAGTAAGGTTGTTTGATCTTATTCAAATTGGTAGATATCTGAGATTAGAGTGTACCTATGTTTTACATATATATATGTATATGTATATACATACACCTGCATACTCATCAAAACACTAATTCACATCATTAAAGACAGATTCAAAGACCATAGTTTGACAGGTTCAAACCAAGCATCTCATAATTGCACCATAGTATGGGTCTGGTACATCTAGAACATTTCCTGTTCTTTCTCTCAAGTTACTGTGAAGAAAATGATTAGACCTTCTGGAGACCAGAAGAGTGCTGAAAAGAGGGTGATTGTCTATCTGAGTTTTCACCTCGGTGAAAAGCTTCTATATCCTCCTGGACTTCTACTTATATTCATCCAATGGAAAATAATTGCAAAATACATAAACAGCCCTTCAAAGAAACACTAAGTCCCTAGGCCTTCCTGTTAAGACACTGTTTTGTGACAAAATTATAAATCCTTCCATGAACAAGAACAATTTTATCCAGTACATAGTCAAGTAAACAGAATCTCTCAAGGACTATTGAACACACAGATATATGTCTTAGAAAGTTCTTGAACCAAGAAGTCTTCTAGGGAAATGTCATCATATCTTTGACCTCTTACGTTCTTTGCTGCTGGCCTCCGCAACAACTTTATATGATATTTAGTCTCAGCTTTCTCCCACAATCAGTGGACTGTGGGACAAAAGACACATCTCTGTCTCCAGGTGTTCTTGTCTCTATTCCCCATAAAAATAAAATCCCTCTTGGTACATTATGTGTAAGGAGTCAGGGTTCCGAATATGTGACTGTGGATTTCAGACATTGACAGGTTCAAAATAAAGAAAAACAATCCCCAAAACTATCCCCAAAACAACCATTCTTTTGCAGAAAAAGATGTACCCTTAGAAAAAGAAAGAAGACTTATGAAACCAGCTAAGCAGCAACAGGGCAAAGGACTGGTGGAGGAGTCTATAAAATGGTTAATTCAGAATTAGATTGCACAAAAGCAAAGTGGTTCCAATCTTTTAATGGAAACAGACATAAAAATAACTAATCCACAATCGTATAGTAAGCTTTTGGACTGTTATTAGTGTGCAATTCATGCTCAACCCAATTCATGCTCAACTCAATTCACTGCTCTCTGATATACTTAAGGTCTTATTTTACTTCTCATTATCCTGCTCTGATTTTGTTAGCAATAAATTTACTTTCTATCTCTAAGGTGATCCTGTTCTGCCCTTGATGGTATTTAGTGGTCTCTTTTCCAGTCCTTATCTCAACTGATGAACTCTTTGGTTAGATCTTGTCTCCTATGTCCAGCTGCAGCAGAGAAGCAAGGAAGAGGCTTTTGTGGTCAAGCCACAACTAGATGTTAGCATATCAGTATTTAATATTGCCATTCTAGTGATCAATATCTAATCCCTGTAATCAAGTCCAAATCTGTGCTTTAAATCTGTGGTGGATATAGAGACACTGTAGTGGTGTAAAAGACACATTTTTCTATTTACTTAGTTATGAAATAAATTCCTTGACCACGCCTATAAAAACTCTGAACATGCATGTGAACCAGAATATATCAGGGTCCATGGTACAAACATCTGTCCCAACTCCAGAAAATTAATCATATCCTTTACTTGTAGTAGGATATTCTGTATCCAGATAATAGCTGGATATTGAAATAAACTTTTTAGAATTATTGAAGAGTGCAGTAAAAAAGGCAGTCTGTTAATTATATATCCGCTCAATAGTAATCATGCTGGCTGCTCTCATTCCAAAAATGATGCCATGGTGTAATTTAGAAAGAAAACAGAAATATTTTACATTATTATTGAGTGACAGAACTGAACTGAGCTGAACTGAAACAGACTTAACCAAGTCTTATTTCTCCTAGAAATCTCTAAAAATCTGTGAATGAGTTGTTTCTTAAGGCAAAATGTTCCATCCCTAGAATAGCACATACAATCTATACTTTAAATCTACACTTTAAAATAATAATAGGAACATGCTAAGCAGATGCATGGATGATATTCACAATTTTTCAGCATGAAGTTTATGCCTGAATTCTTGAAATTTAAATTGGAAGTGAAGACATACACCAAAGGGAAATTTAATTACCATTATCATTCTCATCACCACACAGTTTGATTGAAATGCTTAAGGAAATGAAGGAAAACATTTATATTGGCCAGTGGGTGGTGGGAGGGTTAATCCAACAACCCCCAAATTAATAAACGGCCTTTACTGTAAAGAGGAAGAATAAGGGCCACTCCAAAGGAAAGAAATATGTTTTATTTTGGAATTGTGACTTGACATCACTTGCAAAAGGCAGATTAAAATCATGTGAAAAACTATGGTCCATAAGTGCCAGGAAGAAACTTTTAGATTTTAGGAAAATCATGTAATCTCTGACTTTAGCATCACTGAGTAATGGGCAAGTTTCTCCCAGTTTTCACACGGAACTTGTTTCAAATATGCCATGTAATCAAAATAATTCATTTTAGGGAAGAACTTCCCCATGGTCTGACCCCAGACTTTCCAGACTGAGGTTTGTCTTTTTCCTGTAGTGTTCCTTTGGCTTTGGAGAATGAGAAACAGAAAGTAAGCTTGTTTGAGCATTAAGCCTGAAAACAAGGAGCTTGATAGTACCAGAAACTAGAGAAAGAAATAAATTAGTATTTTAGGAAAAAATAGCTTAAATTTTGAATACCAGCAAGTGGCACGCAATTGAGTACATCTCTATATGAGGATGAATGCCTAACTGAACTTCTGAAATCTGAAGTATAAATCTGTTACCTACTGGATGCCACTACTACCAGCTGGTCATAAATTTGGATAACACCTAGACTAAAGAAGAGAAGGACCTCCTGAATTCTGATATTAATTAAAGATATAAGATGGATTCCGCACTGAGGGAGAAGAATGCTGGAAATGTGATATCTGCTGGGAAATGCCCAGGGACCTTGGCAGGTAGCATGAGGGACCAGTAGCTAGCAGCAGCTGCACAGTATGAATGGGCAGAGCTTTCTGGCCACTCTTCCAGGGCCAGCAGAGACCTCCCAGCAAAGAAGTGGAGACCCAGTGAGCATAGCACAGTAGTGGAGCAAGGAAGTACAGTAAACAAACAGGATAGAATCACTAATCTTGATGGTCCTCACATAAATCTCAGTACCAAGCTCCACTATGGGTTTTTGCTTACTCTGTCTCACTCTAATATCCAGGCAAGGAGGTTTAAACTGGGAACTAAAAGGGAGACTAGAAAAAGGGTAAGAGCCTTTGTTATCTGTTAATCCTAAAGCAGTGCTGATTTACTGAAATGCACAGAAGCAGCTGTGATAAGGAGTCAGGAGGGTTCTGCTTTAAGATTTTTGTCTCTTTAGCCATATACAAAAGGTATGGTAAAAGAATGTTACAAGGGTGATAAAACTGAGTAGACAGATGTCAACATATCAGAACTAAGATCACTGATGTAATCTCAATTTACCTTCCCCGTTGTGAATATACATTATGTTAACTGTCCAGGACACAGTTCAGTATTTCAATCATCACACACCACAGAGGCAATGGAAGCTGTTCACCATTTAGATCCTACAGCTGCTAGGCAAAGGGCAGATTGTTAGGGATTGTTAGGAATAGAAAGCCGTCTCATATTTATAGGAGCTGAATACTGTCCCAGAGAAATAGATGTACTATCATAGTCAAAAAGATGTTGTTCGATGATTTTCAAGTCCTTAAACCAAACTTAGGTTAACCATTTGGTTTCCTCAGTTATAGCAAAACTTGGTGAGAGATATGTTTTAATAGATAGAGCTAAGCTCTACATACAAAGAATTAGCCTACAAATAAAGAATACGCAATTATCTTAAGCTGGCTGTGAAATAGAAATTCTGGACTTGAATCCCTTTACATATCAAATCTCCATCTCTGATGAGAATGACATCATCCCGGGTATCACAGGGTGCTGAGAAGGCTTATGTGATGTATTCCTACATGATAGTGAAATCAGAAAAGAAAAGTCTGTGAGGAAATTAATAGTCCTCAATAGGGATCTGAATTGTTAGTGTCTAGTAAATAACAAATGGGACCACACATGCTGAACAATGAAACAAAACCGGTATTGAGCAGCTGCTCATTAAGCAACCATCGTCCACTCTGTACTGTGAATGAAACAGGGGTCCCCTGAAAAAAAGAAATCATTTAATTAAAATTACATCATAATTTGTATGAATCAGAAACCTTCACAAAAATCTGCTGAATTGATATTTCCCAGGTAACACTCTTCCAGCATTTCATTTCTTTCAAATGCACGATTTTGCTGTTTTAATAAAACAATGTAACACTGAGTTTTTCATGAGTTGATAATGAGTTTCTATATATTTGTGTATTATGTGTAAGCAAAAGTTGAATAGGGTATTAAATACAAAGAAACACCCATCTGGTGAAGTTGCAGTCCCTGTCTTTTCCTCCAATTTCATTCTCCACCAAAGCTGAGATCACTTCTCCTTTGCTTGTTCTACATTTTGTAACATTTGAACTGCAATTCAGTGGAAAATAGAAAATGAAGGCTGGGATATGGGGAATAAGTTTATTTGTGATATCTCATCCATCTGTACCATAAAATTGACGTCACAGGGTGAATTAATCAGAGTGTCTGCTGCAGCCCACATAAATCCACCATATACCTGCTCAATATTGTAAAAGCATGTTGCTATGTGCATTTATTTTTTCTACTTTAAATTTTGCATTATGTACTTCATCTGTGTGATTGTCAGTGCTGATTAGATTGCTTATAAAATGCGTGTGTAAAAACCTACTTGCTTCAGTTTCAAAAGACATTTTTCCAAGCAGACTATGACACATTGTCATTATAACACAAGTTCTTGAATGCTTTATAAGCCTTTCCAAGCCATAGTTTTATGTCTTTTTTTTTTCTTTTTGGAATATAATAATGTTGTATTCTATGTGGGACATATATCAACTCATAATTATAAAATTTCTATTTCTAAAGTTGTATGCCAAGATATAGTATTAAAAAATATTACATATCTTAATTTTTTGTCACATAGTTAGTATGAAGACAGAGATCCAGGTTAAACTAATAGAATACAATCAAAGAAAACAGAAGATATTTCTTTCTGTCTTTAGTTAAACCCTCTATGCAACTGAGATTAATACAATTAAAATCTATATCAACAGACTTGTATTTAAATGGTTAAGTGTATTTGTTTTGACTAAAATAGAAAGGAAAATGAAGAAATCTGCTTTGCCTGGTATAACCTCTTTCTCTCATCTAATTTCCATTTGCTCTTAACAGATTTGTTAGTTTATATAAAGTAGATGTAAAAACTCCCCAAACTAAACATAACTTTGTCTTCCTGTGAGTTGATTTTAAACTGTGCCTGTCACGTCAACATTAGTTTTTTATTCAATTGTATGTGATTAAAATACTTTGTGATTCAACCTTTCAAAAATTTCTAAACATATAAATTTGACAGAAGCAAAGACATGCAGCTTGATACTTAACTACGAAGTCAAGCAAGGATAGAATAAAATTTGTTATCGAGGAATCTTCATGTAAACAAACCGATGTTCTTCAGTCACTTCCCAAGGCTTGTTTGGTTTGTTTAGTGTTAAGAAAGGTCAAATGGTATAACCCAAATATTAATATTTTCTTCTTTCTGTTTGACTGAGGGGTTTGTTATAGCCTTATGGATTATTTGTAGCAGACTGTATCAAACCTGCCATCATTCAGCTGACCCTGGGCAGGCTTGATATTTCTGCTACTCCATCATATTTGCTGAGGTTTATCTGAGAGGGTTCTGCCCATCTTTTTGTGTGCATCTCATTGCATGCATGAGCTGAGCTAAATGCTCAGGTCTGTGTTTGGCTTTCAGTTCCTCTGGTTCATTCTTCAACCACATTTGTTAAGATAAGAGCCACAAGAGTTACATCAGCTGACCTGCCACTTGGGTACACATTGTGTACATCCCCAATGAATTTCAAATATAATGATAAACAAGAAGGCTTTCAAATATAATTTACCATAAGTGTAGGTGTTTTATGCAATGAGCTATAATTTAAACATAAAAGAACATGTAGATACCTGGCAATTACAGAAAAGTGAAATAGCTAATTTATAGGACTTGTATGGGAAAGGTAATATAAATCCACTTCTTGAAATGATGTTCGAAAAACTTTTCTGCTTTGCAACAGACATTTCTACCTGGCTCTTCAGCACAAGTCATCTGAGGATAAGGTATCTTCATATACTGGAGGTGCTAATATTTTCCCGCCATTGAATCCAGTATAAAAATAAAACAAAAANAAAAAAAAAAAAAAAAGAGGCACAGCCTAGAAGAAGCAGCCTAGTGAGCCATTATCATAATTCAGTTTCTAAACAGTACAATTTTAGCGAAGAGGAACACTTTGATGCCTCTTACATGAGGAAACATATTCTAGGAAATGAATATAGGCTGGCAGAGGAAATTAATTTAAAGTCTCTCAATTTCAGTCCTGTTTTGCTGCTAGGAGTTTCTACTCTGAAGAATTGTGCCTCAGCTTGGGTCACAACTTCACATCAAGAGCAGGGATCCAGCCACAGTCATTGACTTGTTTGTTACTCCACAGACTTTTAGTCCTTTGTTCAAGTTCAAGGATTAATATTCATTTCTTAAATAAATACCTGTATTAGACATGCAACTTGAAGTAATTGTCAACATTATTACTAGCTGGAATTACTTCTCAATGGTAATTGTTATTTTACCCACTTTACAGTGGAGGAAATAATGATATAGACAATGTTCCTGAAAGAATCTGTGTAGGAGGAAAATTGGAATATCCCTCCCAGAATGACTTTTGAAGATTAGTTTTGTCATTGGTCCTTCCCTGGATGCATATCCTCATTCCCATCAGATAATTTTGCAGCCCACAGCACAGTGGATTGCAGATCGGCAGTCATTTCTCAGGTGATTGTTTCTATAGCAAGATTATTTCCTTCATAATTTATTAGCTACTTCACTTTTAATTATAGACTAGGATCTCCTTAACTGAAGAATGACAAAATCAGGGCCAAAGTCCCTAGCAGGTACTTTTCCTTTCACTTACTGAAGAGAAAGAAGGAGCTTCTATTTACTTTGGACAAAGAAGTGAATTTGTGGGGCCCTGAACAACTTGATTAACACAATTTTTTTTTTCCTTTACACCACTTCCTTCTTCTCAGAGAGAATTTTTGCTAAACATTTCTATTTCTATTAGTCATAGACTCAGTTTTGTAAATTATGTTGAGTATAAAAAAGTTTCTGTGTTGCATTTTAAATTAATAACTCATCCCTATCATTCTACCTCCTTTTTTTTTTTAAGTGAATACAAAATGGCACCTATAATGAGAACATTATTATTTTATTATTTGTAGAGCAGTAATTGTCTTTCCCACAATCAGTATAATTTTGGTTTTTTGGACAACATCTTCTACAGGAAGTCTGAGACAAAATCCTTACTGTATCATAAAAAACAACTGAGAATTAGAGAAGAGCATGTAAATCTAAAATATATATCATATACATTTGTTTTGTTCCATTTGAAGACTTCCTCTACCCTATTCATGGTGATCATGTCCAGAAGAAGATATTTGTCAAACCCACTTCTAAAGTCCATTTTGGGATTTTAAAGGTTTATACAAGATGAATATTTTAAATCTCAGAAGGGCTTGATTTTTAGTATAGGTCTTTCACTTTCAGCACTGGAAGACAGATGTTTTCATCTGAATATGAATTTTCAATTTGATAGTAAGTCAAAAAAGAACCCCCTAAAACCCCACTTTCTCCATCAAGTCACATTTTAGCCATAGAAATCACACTGAAGATTATATCTTGCAGTTTTTTTCTAGAAACATCTAAGTATTTTATGAAGGAAATAAGAGCTGAGATAAAAACATGCTGCATTTAGAAAAGAAGCTTGTGTTAGCACTTCAAGGGGTGTAGAAATGTGAGCCATAAAGGCCAGTGCTAATATAGCATCTCTCCATATGTGTCACCTGCTAAATCTGTGCTGGCAGATTTCACCTCAGTTGTGTTGTGAGTGAATGCAGTCCTGAGTGAATGCTAACTCTTCATGGTGTCTTCTGGTCTCTCCTCATCCTTTGTAGCACAGAGTAGCTTTCTGATTCTAATTACCAGATTTTGGATCTGGCATATTTCACGGGATTTTCTTCTGCTTGATCAAACCAGCACTTGCCCGTGTAAACAAAGCACACAGTGGGTGATGATTATAATAGCTGATTAAAATAAGTAAACAGATTGGAGAACATTAAAGTTTTATGCATCTCTGCCATCTGCTTTCTCTTCACACTGTACATATTAATATACATATTGTACACAATTGGTTTTGTTTCCAGTTCAGTAGCAACAGGCATTGTGGTACACCATCAGTGGCTTGAATAATTCACAAAAATTGTGCCATGACTGCTCCAGATAGTTACATGTCTGATATTCTGTTTATTTTTTTTTTATGATTCTGGCTTTAAACTAATCACAACTTATCTGAATAAAAACACTGAAAGGAAAACAGGAGCAGAAGAGCAGTTATTTTTTCAAACACTGAGAAAAACATGTTTATATTCAAAATAGACCCACTAATGTAAGGATTTAATCCATTTACCTGTGTAAAATTGTTAAGGGCAGAATAGGAGCCATAAAATCTTCTCTTTTTACCCTTGATTTTGCATGACTTCTAACTCTTTAAAGTTAGACTTACAACATATTAAGACAGATTTTCTGTACAGTTTAAGCATTGCAAAAGAACGGCACACACAAGCTAGACAGTGATATCATTGTGTCGAATTGTACCCTGCTCATAAACCCATCATGATGAAAGAAAGCATTATCCTGCCTTAGGAAAGAAGCACTACCTTTGAATGAAAGAAATACGATCAGAAACTTTATTAAGGGGCTGTATCAGAGAAAAAAAGAAAACCTTTCTGTGATATTCAGACAGCTTTCATAATTATCTGGCAATGATGGATTTCAGTCAATTAATAAAAAATAATACAAGCATAAAAAGAGCAAGAGCAAGAACATTATTAGCATGACCAATTTGCAGGTAGATCAGTTACCAAGATGGTAGAATGGCCAAAGGTCATCAGCATCTCAGTATTTGTATTGTAAGGTCTACAAATATTTTTTTTCCCACATTGACTTTCAATCATAGAATCAAAGAACAACAGGTTGTTGTTGGGGCTGGGATTCTAATATTATCTGGTCCAACCATTCTTGGCAAAAGTGTGATCAAAAGAAGATGGTCGAGCACTTTGTCCAGATGAATTTTAAAACTGTTCTGTGTTGGGGAATCTACCACTTCTCTGGGAAGATTGATCCAATTGCTGAGTACCTCTCATTGTGAATTTTTTTCCACTTGTGCCTAAATGAAATCTTCCCAGGAACAATTGTACTCCTTTATGCCTGGCCTTTGCCATGTGATTCCTTGTAAAAGGGGAGTCTCCATCTTCTTTGTAGATACCCTTTAAATACTGGAACATGGTGATAAGGTCTTCCCTAAGCCTCCTCTTCACAAGGCTGAACAAAACTGTAGTTTCAGTTTTTCCTCATTTTTCAGCATTCAATTCCAGCCATTTCAGCAGAAGGACTTTGTAAATTATAGAAAGAAAGTATATATATATATATTTAAGCAATTGACTGCCTCTGAAATAACATGAGTTTTCTTGGAAGTTGTTTTCCAGGGAATTTCCTTCATTAATTTAATCAGCATGTCATTTCCTTTTAGGGATACAGTGATAATATTTTCCCAGATGGTATTAAATACAGTTCAGCTTGTGTTTATTAAGTTCTCAGTATATAATTAATAACATAAAATTCACCCTTCAGTTTTGACCTTGTCAGGAGGAAGAATCAGGGAGTGAGCACCTATCACACCATACCTAATTAAAGCTTTTTAGCAGTTGGTCTTGGAGGGTGTGCACATGGAGCAGCCAAAAGTGTAAAGCTACCCTTCCTTGAAGAGCGATCTCATATCAACAACTGTCTTTCAGTTTCAAAGTATTGAATTCCCTTAAGAGTGAAACATAAATTATAAAAAATGTGGAGAAGATGGTATGTGATTTTTCCTTTAATAGCAAGAAGTACCAGTCTCAGATCTTGATTTGGAAAATCCTCAATCTCACTGTTTGGTAGTTTCACACATGGACATATAAATGAAACAGGGTGTAGCCTTTTATTTGCATATATAAATTGAAAGCAAAAATATAATTACTATGTTTTTATGAACTCTCAAATGTTAAAAAAACTCAGAAAAGGAATATTGTTTTTTGAGATGTGATATTATTTTTTTCCTGTAATGTTTTTGAAGAATTAATTGGAATAATCTATCCCATTTGAGAAATTAATCAGGTTAATAATTTTAACATGAATTTATTACTTAGATTTTTATAAGGTCTCATTTTTAATCTACTTGAAAGAAAATTAGTCTAATCATAGCTCATCTTTTAGGAGCCACCAGGTTACTTTCATGCATGAATTAAAACTAATATTTTCTTAGATCATTATTCTACTATACTTTCTTGATACAGATTTTTTTTTTTACATTGACAAGCTATTAATTCAGCTTCAGTTTATGGACTTCTTGAAGATCTGAAAGGCAGTCATCCCAAAAGATTTTGACACAGATGACAATCATCTTTTATTTAATATGTACCTGAGACTTCAGTTCTGGAGGGATCTGAACTGTGCTTGTGGTCATATTCTGAAACTACAAGGCAAAGGCACAGTATTTTGTTTTAGAAAAAAGACAGAATAACCACTATAAACTCAGATTATAATGAATTTATGCTGTTCTAGTGTGTCAAACATCATAGTGGGACTATTACAAGGAAAATTGTCCTTAGAACAATCTTTTTAATACATACCATATATATACCCAGATACCAATATATTCAAAGGTGTGAGTCTCTTAACTAACTTTTGAACCTTTTCCAAAAACAGGCCTGTAATATATCCTTGAACTGAAATTATTGTCTAGGATTTGCATACATGGATTTCCCCTTCATTTTCCAGGAACTATTTTTTGTCTATTTATTCATAATTCAATTCTACAAATAAAAACAAAATGAACAAAAAAAAATTACAATATTTTTTTAATTCCTTGTTTAGTATCCAAAATAATTACTTGAAAATTTGATGGATGATAAAATATCTCATATTGCAGAAAAGATCAAGAGACAATGAAGAACATTACTAAAGTCACATAATAGTTATAATTTACTACTTCATTTTTTTGGTTATTTTTATTGTTACAGAAGGTAAAAATAAAAGTCCATTTGATTGGAGGCATAGAAATGATGTAATATATATACAGTTCAAAACATGAGATGCAGTCTCTCATGGGAAGAACAGAAGGAACATATTAGTGACCAAAATAAACTTGATGTCTCACAGTCAGTGGGAAGGGAAACATTTCTAGTATTTGCTACAGTATAGCTTACTCCACTGCTTAATGTTGCATTTAGGGACTCAAGGTTATTTTTCTGGGCTTCTAAATGATGGAAGTATGAGCTATGGAGAACAAATAGTGAAATTGTAATATTTTCCAATCAGCTTGGTGTACCATACTTGTTATAACCTTATTGAGCTTTACGACTCAGACTGCACATGCTTACAAAATACCATAAAAACCTTATCCTACTGAATCCTGTCAGAAGTCAGGCAAGATGTTTTGAATTATGATGTATTTTTTTCTGTTAATATTTGTCAATTCTATCAGTTGGATTTGAGAAACATCTTGCTTTCATTTTCACAAGTGATCTGTGTTTCCTGAATAAGGTGGTGAAATAAAGTTCGCAAGATAAGCTCCTAAAGGCAGACAATGATACCACTATCTTGGGAAACGTGCTATGATCCTTGCAGTCATGGATATGGAAGATACAAGAAAACACTGAATACTCTGTGGAAGATGGTGGTGGAAGAGAGTTAATTGGACATTTAATTTATCCATCATCCTGATAATAAGGTGCACTTCCTGTACGCTGAGGGAGGAACAGGTAACACCTGCCTGTGCTTACCTACATACAGAAATCTGTGCAACGAGCTATTGCACAGTTGAAAGGCAGCTGTCCCTCATATAACAGAATTGCTGCATTTCCTGGAGGCAGAACAATGCTTCATGTCCTCGAGTCTCATTAGTTGTGCTGAGCCTTTAGCACAGGCTGCATCCACAGTGCAATATTCATCTCAAAATAAATTGCTAATGTCCATCCTGAATACAGCATTTTCCCTAAAAAGCTGATCAATGTACCACAAGTGAGGCAGAATCAGGCACTAAGTGAATATCTGAAAAGAAACTAGTTCAAGACAGTATCTAAAATATATCTTTTCTGTTTTGCAGACACGACTCTGCTATTTTCATTCAAATGAAAAGAATCCCCAAATGTCATTACTTCATTTTTCTCTCTCTTCACCTTCCTTGTGGGCAGGGAGGTAACAAAGAAACTAGTCAAGTCCATAAAAGTCTGTTTTTATCTTTACAGATGTTTCATCTAAATAGCATTTCTGATTTGCTGCATCGCGTTTGATTTTGGATACACATACACACACCCACCCCAGATTTACATTTTGGATCTGCTGCTCCAAGAAGGAAGCAGTTTATGATTTGGTGGGGATGGTAGACTCCAGAGGGTTGTGTGGCTCTTTGACTCTGCCTGGGGGGCAATAACTCCATTGGTGCTCTAACATGGGCACAATAGTGACTGAGACATGATGAATCACAAGTGACCTATTCCCAGTCACAAACAGCTTTGCTGGATGTACTACAGATGATTAACTGTCCTATTTTTACTCAATCCTGTTTGCTAACTCACTAAGCCAGAGACAGGTAACAGAAATTATTTTTTTCCTTTTTAAATTACTGACTATGAGCTCACCATATAGTGACTCAGGAGTGTACAAATGAACAAATACTGACCCTGAATTTAAATGACCTATTTATTCAGACCTTAAAGCTTTGTGAAACTGCTTGCCATATGAGACTTGAAATAAGCTTGAGTAACTGCAACAACAACAAAACATTGTCACTGAACTTAAGTACTCAAAGAAGGATGAGAAGAAAAACTCTTTAGCAGGCCAGGAAAAAAGCATACATAAAAGTCTAACATCACTAAAGCAGCTCTATTATATTCTTGTGATCTCTAAATACTACAAATGAACAGAAATATGGCAGTTCTAGGAATCACACACTATAATTTAAAAAACAGCTTCTCTGTATCAATTGCAATTTTAAAATTAGAGGACAGCAGAGAAAACAAAAAAAAACCCTCAAAACATTTCTATCTTAAAGTGAATTTTTTTGGCTTAATCTTATGTCAATCCTTCCCTGCTTTAATTGTAGTTAGTTTTCCCATTCATACATTGCATTTAAAAAAATGCTGTGATTAAGTCAGTACTTGCGTCCTTGTTCAAATTAATAGAGTATTTTTTCTGATGTTGGCAAATCCCTCTAGAAATTTTTGTTGCAAAGACTAACTCATAGGAAAGAGTGCCCAGAAAAATCCCACATGAGAAAAGGCTGAGTTTTCACTTTTAGGTCTATTTTTGTTACCACTTACATAGACTTTTAGAAAAATATAACATACAGAAGGCTACACTCTTGCTACCTTTACTACTGAGAAATTAATTTGTGTGTTGTTTGTCTGGCAGCAGGGTCACCGTGTGCCACGTCCCACGCTTGTGCACACATCAGATGCACTAAAACTTCACCCAGAGCATCCAAGTTGTCACTGACCATCTGCAAAACCTGAACAGCCTTTTTGATCAGAAAATAAATGCACCAAAATTAGTGACTTGCCTGTGACTAAAACAGAAATCAATGTCAAAACCTGAGATTTCAGCTTCTCTAAATCAGTTCTAATGCAGTAAAGAGTTATCTGTGTAAATTTCAGACTTAGTTCTTCCTGTATTTCACTTTCTCCAGCCTACCATTTTGGGCAGACAGTGTTTGGCTTCTATTCTAAGGAGTCTTCCTCCTTCTGGTTGTTTTTATTTTCTGTGAGACTGCCAATAAATGCCATCCACTTCTAAAAAATGAATGAGTGACAAATCTGAGACAAAATCACATTTTCTGTTTGGTGAAATCATATTTATATCTATAACTGAATTTTTTTTTCATGCTACTGAAAAGTATTGAACTTTTCATTTAAAATTGCTCTAACCAGAAAATTTCATAAAAGATAAAATGCATACAGGAGTAGTTGAAATCTTGGAACTCAGATGCAGTAGTTCAGACAAACTACATCTGAAGTGTTGCAGGTCCAGTGAACATTTGCATAGTTAGATTTTTGTGGGATTTCCCTCATCTAGTTCTTTTTTAGAGTGGCAAAAGGGCTCTGGAATCCAAAATCAGATTAACAAGTTATTATGGCAATTCTTCCTGTATGAAGAAAATATTTTTCAAGAAACATAAAATTCTGATTTAAACAAAAAAAAAGTTATTTCAATAAAATCAAGAAAGTCAACAGATCTGGTGATGACACTTGTCTTTTTCCTTTCTCCACTGAAACTCAGGCAATCAGCAATAACCATTTTTAATATTAGCAGTCTCCTGAGGAGAGGATTTTTCTCGACATTTGCATGTCTTCATTCCTGTAGCACTTTGAAGGTCATAACTCATTGAACAAGCAAACAAAGATTCATGCTGTCATGTCAAAACAGTCCCGAAAGTGCGTGATCCTTAACCTTCCCGCTGTTCTGTACCTCCAGCCAAAGCTCTTTTGACGTTATGACAAATGAATAATCTGATATACCTGTCAGTTTTTATTATACCTTCCTTTCTCTGGTATGTGAATTTATCTTTATCTCCATTTTCTAAATTCAGACAGAGTGTGCTCCAAGAACAAGTTACTGGTCAACTGGAATAAAAATTAATATTATCTATTATCCTCTTCCTGAGAAAAACTATGGAATGGCCTTGAATTGAAGTTAGTTTCATGAGAAATAGCCCCAGGTCATTTTTCTTGCATCATATAAAATTTACCTCATGGCCACCTCATACTCTCACTCTGGTCCTGTTCCACAATCCTGGAAGATATTAAAATACAAACTAAACTAAGACCTAAGGTTATTTATAGATATCCTATTTGCAGACTACACAAGGACACTAATCCAACTTACTTAAGATTCTGCCCTAATCTTCTACATGGCAAAAACAAAACCAAAAGGCCCAAGTATGCTTTCTCCTCTAATTCAACTGAAGTGTAAGTAAGTAGCTATTTTAATTTTAGAGATGATCGTAAATTACATTTATAGCACCTTCAGCATACATAGGTAATTTTGAAGAGACTATTCCTTGTGATAAATATTGTTGTCATAAAATCTACAACTGGATAAAGAGTATTTCTTAAAGCGTACTGGGGTCATGTGTAAGAAACCTTGAAATAAGTAACTAATCCAATCAATGTACTCAAACAGATGATCTTAGTCAGGTGATTGAAACCCATCTTGTTCTAGTAACTCTGTAAAGGACCCATACACTAAACCAAAACAAATAACATTGGGTCACTGATTCATTTCCTATTAGTTATATATAGATAAACTATGCCTCCTGGGACTCTGTGGCATTGCCAGCCCAAACTTTGCACTCTATGGGGAAGCTGCTATAATAATTCCTTACCTAGTCTATTGGTTTCATTTTTGTGGGTAAAATCCACAACACACTGAACACCAGGAAAAACATATGACCCTTGTGCATCAACTGTGTCAAAGCTGCTCCCTGCACCCTGATCCCTGCAGCCAGCCTTGTGCTCATATCCTCCGCAGCTGGCATGTCTGACTAAACCTGCAGATGCTAAAGGTTCAGCTCTGCAAAGATCCATTTACTGGGTGTTTAAATGTGACTTAGAGCCCAGCTATCTCATGTCTTATGTTGTTTTTCTTGTTCTGCCTGTCAGTTGCTCAAGCTTCTAAGCTTATAGGCAGCTTCTTTTAAGAACCTGTGTGTGTCTGACCAAACTAATCTGGGGATCTTTTGCCTGTATAGTCCATTCTTCAGGATCTTAATCTTATTAGTTCTAGTTATTTATTTAACTATTTCATCACATATACATATGTGTACAGTGTGAACATCTTGCATATCCTTTTGTTAATGAAGCCATGGAATTTTGAATATAAAAAACACCTTAATGATAGAAGTGATTGTTACTTACAGTTGTAAAGCTAATATCTCACGCTAATACTCTGCTAACACCTCTAAATTACATCAATTAAAATAATGTAATTTTAAAATCTAACATTTGCATGCAGGTATGTATCATTTATGCAGTTATTTCACGTCTTTTCTTTAGTAAATGTGTTTGAAATTTTACTATGAAAAACAAGTATTTATATACCATATTTTCAAATCAAGAGTAATTTTGAAGTTTTTAATTCTGCTATGCTGCCTGCAATTTTCTCTCTCTCTTTTTTTTTCTTTTATTGTTGGCACTTCTGGCTAGCAGAAAATGGTTTAAATAAATTTTTTTTGAAGTTATGTATTCAAAGAATTAAAGAATACTGGAACATTTCAGTAGTAGATAAACAAGTAAATTGTCATTCTAGTTTTCAAGGAAGCCAGTATATTCTTTTTTCCCTATGATTTAAGTGGAGGTTGAGTCTAATCTTTAAACTCAAAACCAGAGAAATATCATTGCAATCTTCAAACAAGTGCAGATGTTACAGAAAACAGCTCTCTGGCTGTTGAATTTCTTCATACTTAAAAATTCCTGCCGGTGTGTTTTCCAGTAAATTGAAGACCCTCATTACCCCTCTTCATGTTTTCTGCAGAAATTATTAAATTACTAAATATTCATAGATGAGTTATGACTATCTTTGACTGGCAAGCAAGAAAATCCATGTATGGAAAGCATTATGTGTTTCATAACTTCTATATATGACATTTAAGTTTTTAAAAATTCCAACCTTCCTGGCAAACAGAGCTTCCCCAGGGTGAGTTACATATGCCAGTGAAAGATGGATTCTAAGTATTTACTTAGCCCATATAGGAAAACAGCATCCTCTAACATCCTCAGGACTTATGTTAGGAGAAGATTAAACCTGAGCTCAATATAGAAATCCTATTTCCCCCACTTTTAGAAAATGGCCAAATACTACCAACAAACCTTAAATGCTGGTGTTAGACAATAATCCAAATATCTGCAAGTAATCATATTTTCCTGAATAAAAGGATTCCTTGCAAGATAAAATAAGCCATCGTCTCTAACAAACAGGTTTCAAACTGTACCTTTTAAAGTGTTGCAAGGGACAAAGCAATAAACCAGAAATGTGCTGGGGTAGACATTTTTGAAGAAGTGTCTCAAAACTACAATATGGATTGTCCTTCAAAATTAAAAAAGTTTTCATGTACCAGGTAGAACATAGGACTGATTCTAAAAACAGCAACAAGTGAGAAGAAAGACAAAGAGGCAAGAAGAAAGAGGAGTGTAGTCATGTATCACTTTCTTTTATGGTCTAAAAACTAATCTTAGCAAGCTCCAAGGAGTGCCAACATGTACTTACACTTAAGAAACCTCACATAAACTTTTTATATCTGGCCCCAGACCTGGTAATTTTAACTTGCAGGAACTGTCCCACTAACACCAACACAGTGTTTTTCTAAAAATTATTCATCATTTTTTCATAATGTATTGTACCAAAAATTTAAAGAACAATTCTGTGAAAACATAACTGAATTGTTTGAAAATAAGTCATAGTTAAGAGCTCATTTTCTAGCATAATATAAATTAACACCTATTACATGCAAATTCTTCAATTCCATCTAATGATCTTCGTTCTCTGGCGTGGTGCCTGTTTTCATTCTTATATCATGCTATCTAAGGACACAAGTGACATACTGCATCACATCATGAAGCTTTCTGAAAATTCACTGATAGTGATGGATTAAAAGTAAACCAGAAGAAGCTTAAAAAGTAAATAGATCATGGTCATGACAATCTGTAAACTAATTAAGGTCTAACTACAATACTCAATTGAAAAACTAAACTAGTAGGGTGGGTAAAATAGATAATTTATGGATTGATAAACTGACTAGTTCAGCATTGTAATGACTAAATTTGTGAAGATTATTCTTTCCTGAGCTTTCAATATGCATAATTCATAAGAAGTAGGGCGTGTAATTCATAGGAACTAGGGCAAATGTATTGGGTGTTGAAACTGCTGTCTTCCCTGGATGCTCTCCACTGGTTTGCAAATCCAATGCTCAGAGAGGAGCTTCCCCTATGGTAGCTTTCTCAGTAGGTGGCTTAATTAAACTTCAGCGCAGAGCACTGGCTTGTTGGGATCAGACTACATGTTTGGCTTTTCCCAGAAGCTGTGGTAATTCCTGAAATGTCGAAACAGATTGTTTCAAGCAGGTCATAAAAACATGACTTGTCAGTTCCTCTAATGCTCCAGCTGCTGCTCCCAACTTTCTGCCCACCCTGAAGACAGACAATTGTTTCAGCTATTGTGCTAGCAGAGATACATTTCTTGCCCAGCCTTGAGAGCCACTGGATGATTGCATCCAGGTTATTTACATGTGGAGGAAGGATGCTTTCCATAACAGCTTTAAGTAATAGCATAAAATCTTTAATGTGAACTTCAGTTCCTTTTAAGGCTGCCTACATAGTTTACACACTATCCTGATGAACTGAGGGACATCTTGATATCTGCTTCAGTGTTTCCAAACTGTTGAGTGTAAGTATGGTTAATTAATTTACTCCTTTAGGATATAATGTCAACATTACATTTCGATATAATTTTCATAAAATGTTCAGTCAACACCTAAACTCTGCTTTGGAGGTGAGATGAGAAATTTTCCCTGGTTTCAACTGTTTTATAGTTATGTTTATGCACAATTTCACATTAAATTTTCATCTGTTGACTTGGGTTCTTATAAGAACTTTTTTCTGTTTTACATAAACATACAAAAATGTATAGCTATTCCTAAAGTCCTTGTAAATATATTTTACATAAGATCTACATAGTACAAAATTTGTGTATTGAACTTTCCCAGCTAGAAAGAAGAAGAGCTTACACAAAAAGAGTTTTCATTTTCATTTTTCTGATTATCCACGGCACCTTTCCAGTCTGCAGTTACAATGAAGACACAGATGAAAAATTAACTTGATTTTAAAAAAAGTGTATCTCAGAGATAAAATTGTGAGATCCTCTGATTTCACTTTCATTCTTTTAGAGTAAGAGGAAAAGCAAATAGACTCAAAAATTAAGTCAAAGCATCCTGCCATTTTACCTGTCAAAGCCTTGCCTTGTTTGCACACAAGATTGTATATTCACAGTGAGTGGTGAAATCCACTAGCATAAAGCTGTTTATTTACCACAATATCTTCCATTGTGAATTTTATCAGCACCCAGAAACAATCCCCCATGGCAGGAGGGTTGGAACTTTAAGGTTCCTTCCAATCAAAACCATTCCATGATTCCATGATTCTATGAAATCTCAGTTGAGAGTGGTTCTATTTTAAATCACCTGACTCACACCCTGAAGACCCCCAGATGTCTATACAAGCATTAAAACAAATATTACCTCTATCACCTGGAACAGTGGGTCTATACCATACCAGGTGTGAACTGACTTAAGGAATGAAGACAATTATGTCTTGAGTCCTTGCTTTGTCCCTTTTTTTTTTTTTTTTTTGTTTTTTTTTGTTTTTTTTGTTTTTTTTTTTTAACCTTGCACTAGATGTAGTCATTTGGCACGTTCATGTAACAGAATAAGGTGTCTGAATTTGAGAATTATGAATGTTCCTCATATATTTCTGTTATTATTTTGAAAGATTAATTATTTAATACTCTGCTTTGCCTTTGATGAGAAATTGTTTTCAGTTATCACATTTCTAAACTGCTCAAAACATCCAGACAAGATAGATGTGCTATGAATAGTGGATAGATATTTATCTGTACTAATAATTCCACATATGAAGGCCCAAAAGTCCAGTAGCAAAAATGTCACCCTTGGAAAAATATAGTTAGTAGAAATCCAGCACAAAGTTTTGATGCTATTCAAGGCACTGTGGTTATGCACAAGGACCTATACCAAGGAAAACCTACCTTGAGAAAAGTTGCTCTGTAATGAAAGATACATGCAAAACCTTGGCGGCCAAACAGTTAGGAAGGAACTGGTGATATTCGCTAAAATTTCTGTATCTCCTGATACATTTGACATTTATAACTTCTGTTCCCCAGAATGATTTTATTACAGGTGTTCCTCTAAATACCTATCTGTTGCAGTTTCACCAATGGTCTAATTTCATCATTAATTAAAAAAAAACACAACCCTTAAACCAGTTAAAGGTTAGAAAAGATTCATACATTTTCACCAACCTCTGCTGAGAAGGTAACTTTCCAATTTTTTGTTAAGGGTGTAAAAGACTAGAACTAAATGGCTCTTAGAGAGTTGTGCCAGCCTGTTAATGGGAAAAGACAGTCACAGAAAAGAACCTGATATTTATGCATCCAGAGACTGAGATTTACTGCAGGATCCAAGGAAATTTGCCTCTCCAGTACATCATTGTGCCCACATGGTAACTCCTGCCTTTCCATTACATCCCAGCATCTCTTCAACTCTTCAGACCAGCAACAGAAGTGCTAGAGAGAGCTATGTAATGGTAAGAGATATGGTGTCCTCCTTGCCCATCAGACCACACTATCAATAGGTCAAGCAGGGAAGCAAGTATTAACATCCAAACCAATAGTAAAGTACAATCAGATATGAACATTCAACATATAACTCTGAATTTACATTAGAAACTATTCTTAATATCCTCACTGAATTATCAGTAACTGACTGAGAATTACAGATATAGGTAGAGAGAACTTGCTTCCTTGGATTCTGGTTGTATGAAATATGACACTGATATTAGGTTAGAAATAAAAAGAAAGGCATCCTGTGTATGAGGATATTATCATTTAACAAGATGTGGTTAAAAGTGAAAATAGAGTAGATATGCAATTTTGTTAAAAAGAAGCACTTTGCAACCTCTCTCAGATATTGTGCCTAGGCACTAAAATACTGATTCACCTCAGGGGAGCAACACTTGCTGGGAGAGAGAAGGTCTAAAATAGCCAGGACACTAACAGTGGCATGCTTTGCTGCTGAGAATGAGTAGGCAAGAAGCCAACATATTTCCTAGAAAACTGATACCTTTGATTTCAGGAAATCTTGTTTGGCAGAAACACAGCCACGTTTTGTAAAGGCCTCAGAAGGATATTCTGGATACAGAAGAATTAGAATTATTTTAATTTTAATGAACTAAATTTATAAATTTTGGTGCAATATGATGAGTTCTGTCTTTAAAAGAAATCATAATGAATGCACAGCTCAACTCAAAGAAAGCCCATTTTGGTTATGTGCCACCCAAGGCAGTTACAAACCACAGGTGAGGGGGCATCAGTGGAAAGTTTTTCCTCCCCATAACTCTCAAAAACACTTTCTGCCTTGGCTCATGTTACTGGAACCCAAAGGGAACTTTCACCTTCATCTCAATCCCCATGGCAAGAACTTCTCATTATTCTGATGATTGCATTGGAAAGTGGTCATAATTATGAGTAAAACAAGCAACAAAATATGTAAGAATATCTGATCTGACTGCAGCTGTAATTCCCAATAGCAAAGTTTAGAATAATATGAGAGAGGTCACTAGTTACTGCTGGATGCTCTGGTCTCTTCACAAGCATTAGAGATACTGGGCCTGTCAGTTCATTTACACTGCTGCAGTTTTCTGTTACACACCCTGGCTTGTAAGAAAGACAAGAACAAATTTTTCTGGAAATTATATTGTGCAGTCTGGGCAAGCCAGGGAGAAGACTACTGGAGAATCAAAATCTGGACTACATGTTATGACCTTTCACTTCGATTTTAATATTTTTTCCCCAGAAACTTTAAGAATTTAAACTTGTGGGCTCAACTGTGCCAAGATTTTGTCTTTCATGAATCAAACCAAGTCCTAGACAAAGATGACATGTAGATTCTGTGTAGATGAAAGTTTGTGGCATAGCCACCTGCTAGCACAATAAATGTCTGTTTCTGGTTTAGCAACCCATCCTTGTCCTTAATCCCAGGAAGGGTAGGGGAATGTGTCCAGTGATTGTTGTGTTTTACCAAAGGGCATCTGTTTCCTTTTAGATGTTTCAAGCATGGTTTAGTCAACTAAAAGGGAGAGGACATTAAATAGGCCACTTCCTGTACAGTAGACTAAATTAAAGGCTGGAATAACAGAAGCAGATATTAGTGTCTGAGACTAGTACTTAAAAGCAGTAAAACAAGGAAGTCTTGGTTCACATTCCATCATAATAACATGAAGAAAGTCAGATGAGGGACAGAGTGGTTGGCATAGTCAACATAAGGCAATTAGGACTCTGCTGCATGACAATAAAAGACAAAATCCTTCTTACTCTAAGGACTTGCACATGTCATATATACACTTGAGGGCTGTTTAGTTTTTTTCTTGTTGTGTTTCATGGTGTTTGAATACAGCTTCACACAAAATGAGGTGCAATCTAAACAATTTAGTAACACACACAACAGCAATTACAATACAATTATTGAGTTCATTCAAAACATATTTAGATTGTTAAATTACTCTTCCTCTCAGCTTATCCAGAAATCATGTTTCGATTTAGTCAAAATGAAATATAAATATTTTGAAAATTTATCTTCACAGTGACCCGCACAGCAAAATCAGTCTGTATCTCTCATTTAGAATGATTCTCATTATAAAAACAATAAAAAAATGCATTTCTGTTATTAAAATTGTATCCCTTAGCAGTCCCATGAGACACTGTGGTTTGTGCAGGGGTAACAGGGCTGCCAGTTACTTAAAGATTTTGAGATACTATAGTTAGTGTCATAGTTTTACTGGTCCACAATCTTATTGTGCTA
>WEIU01008234.1:0-12010 GCA_013389925.1 Aegithalos caudatus | reverse complement strand
AAAAAAAAAAAAAACCCAGACAATATGGTTCACTTCCTTTATGAGCAACTAGGTACTTCATTGGACAAAAGCAGCAGTTCTCTGTTAAAATAACCTTTCCTGCTGCTTTGACCTAGCCAAAGACAAGTTTAAGCTTTCCAGTCTCCATTGTAGCACAAACAATATCAGTCAAAGAGGAATCATCACTGAATGTATTTTGGTACAAGGAATTTAACCCATTACAACAGAAATGAAAAAAAAATACCAGAAACACATGATTCTGTAGGAATTTAGGAGACATAGTAGTTAAACAACTCAGTAAGTGCCATTATTAACAGTAGTGGATAAAAAAGGTGATACACATGCAGTGCAAAACAGGGAAGCAATAAGTAGAGAACATCCAAAGTCTGAAAACATTTTGCAGCCTATTAGTGAAGTATGATTCATCTTGTCTAACATAGGCATTTAAAACTGGCTAAGAGTTAGATGCCTTGAAAATGCCTGATTCTCCCAGTTGGAGAAGGTTTCCTGATTACCTCAGCTGTAGATGTCTGTGGAGTGGATATCTCAATTACGTGTAACTAATCCTTTCTGCAGCGCCTCCTTTGTCAGTGTGGTAAGTATATGGCACAAGAGAGAGATTAGCACCCATATTCTAAAAGAATGTTGTAAAATTGGGCGAATTGCTGAAAAAACTGAGAGTTTAAGAACTTGTCTGTCCAGGAACTTTGTCTTATGATGAGGCAAAAAGAGGTAACTTTGAATAAGGCATGGCCTAAAGTGGTCAAGATGTACTTCAGTCAATAATGCTGCTAGGAGGAATCCAGGGGTTGACTAGCAAATATAGGAGTCAGATGAGATGATCTAACTATCACCATGAACCTTATACTCAATCTCTGTAAGGAGAACAAAAGAAGAACAAAAATAAGATAATACACTTAAATGCTTTCATTTTTGTTTTTTTTTCTGGTTAAGAGAAGAATATGTCCCCAATGGAAGCATTTATGAAATTAGCTTTAGATGCCAGCAACCACTTCAGACTCATGAGAAGAAATTCTTTTTTATTCTCCAAGAATTATGGTGAGGAGATGAAAAAGTCCACTTCCATGCATAGCAACTAGCAGTGTAAAAATATGCCTATCTCTTAATTTCATATATTCTTTGGGGAAAAAAAATCTCTTAGAAAACATGTAGATTTCATAGAAAGAGCAAATAAATTTTTTGCAAATAACTCCACACCATTTTATATTATTGAGTTATGGACAGACACTTTTTATGATGTTATATGGAAATAAAAATGCAATGGGTACCTTCACTTGAATAAACTGGTCTATTTTTTGTTCTGTATCTACCTTTCAAATAGGACTCTATTAGTTCATCATTCATGTGGGTGCTGAAGCAGCTTGCTGCATCTACTTAGAAACTCCATGCCAGAGAGAGTCATTGAATTGCCAATTTCTCACCCATAATTGCTGCTGCTTAACCACTGGACATAGCTCGTTCTTTTAATAGTTTTAAAAACATTAAAGGAAAGGCAATAAATTATCATAGTACTTCACTTATTAAGAATGCCATTACATTCTTAAAAGGAAAGAATAAAGCATTAACACCTTTTTAATCTTCAACACAAAAAATTAAAGGGAAAAGTAGAGCAGTGGGAAAACATGCAGTTACAATGTCAAACTGCAGGAAAGAGCAAAGTCTTCTGCTAAAACTAATAATTGTTGGCAGAGAAATTTTTCCAACTACAATGGAAGAAAATCTAACAAAAAATTTATGACGAATAAACACTGTTTCTGCAGTGAAGATATCTAAGTCATTGACAGAACCTGAAAATGATGAAACTGATGTCTAAAAGATCCTCTAATTGCCATTTAAGTAAATATAATATTTTGTTTTAAACTTGAGGATCCTAACTAAATGGAATAGCAGATAGAAAACTTAGAAATAAATAAACAGAAATGCAATAGAATTTTTAATCCTTTAAGCCTTGTGTAACTCTGAAGAGTCATACAGAGAACACAAAAAATACGGTATAAATAAAATCTTACTTTAACAAGAGAAACAGAGGGAACTAGATGAAAGAGCTAGATGACAATACTACAGTTTACTTTTGTGAGGCAGTTTTTTTTCTTACTAGGAGAAAGAGAACAATGAGTACAGCCAACATGAAAAATTTGTTTCAATTTCAGCATGGAGGAATGCAGAAAGCTTTACCGACTACCTCTTAAATAAAGTGGAGACAAAGAAGGATTAAGATAAAAAGATCCTTCACCACTGACAACAGAGAAACAAGAAAAGAGAAAAGTGTAAAATTATTTTTAGAAGAGGGTTCTGCAATAGGGATTTTAGGCTGAGTCCTGAGTCATTCAGAAAGTTGATGTGAATCAGATAAATAGCTCCAAGTTTGGTATTGTGGAGAGGAGATAGCAGATTAACTTTGGTAGAATACCGGTAGAACTTAAAATCTCCTCCCCCTTGACTCATCTTTAGTCAATAAACCTGCTGGAAAATCATATTTAGTCAAGAGCCCATCAGTGCTGAAGAATTAATCCACAGCTGTAGCTTCTCATGAATCATGTAGTGCTGAGAGAAAGGAACTGCACATGAGTTAGAGTGGGATTCAACTTGGCCAGATCCACCTACCTATCTGCTAAGCTTCTGATGTAAGATGGCCATTCTGTATATGGAGAAGGACAATACCTCCAAAAGAGGCATTATCTCCTCCGAGCAGACCACGCCCAGGTTAAGGTGGCTATCTTGCTCCATTGATGGTTTGAACAATTTTGATGTCTAGCATACAGCAAATCCCACTTGGGTGGTCAAAGTGAGATAAAATTTAGACATTCCTATGACACAAAGTGAATATTTTACTGACTGAGTAGGCTTAATGCCAGGTGTTCATTTTGATATTTTCAAATATTTTACAAGTCTTTTCATTTTCAGTTTTTACTTACTTTGCATGCATAGTCATTTATTAAAGAAAATATTCCTTGCTGTAGGTGCAACTATTGCTGCTTCTCTTTTTAATGTTTCTATGTGGCCTTCATCTCATCCTTTCATCCAGGCATAGCTATACAAATTTGCATCATTTCTCTCTTGCACTGTACTTCATCCAGGCCTCTGGAGCAACTCATATCTGCAGGAAAGCTAAAGCTCTTGCAATTTGTTTGTACCGTCACATTATTAATAACATTTGTTTAGCTGGACTCATATGATAGTGTAAATGTTAATTTGGATCTAGATTCCTCTTCAGAGTGAGCTAAATCTGTCTTTGGTGAGAATGGAGAAGTGCATGCTGGTTCTCAGTCTCCACATTCAGTAAGGTCTTGCCTTTAAAGTGCTCATAAATACAGAATTCAGAATTCAAATTATATTTCATTCTTTTGGCTTCTTACCAATCTAACATGCATCTCAGAAAAAACAAAACCAGACCAAAAACAAACCTATGCTGGTTCTTAACCTATGTTGTAAGCAAAGGCTGAGCTTTCAAACGTGTGATCTGGACAGGGGCTGTGGAACATCCCCAGCACTCTCAGCGAACAGCTGCCTCCCATGCCCACCAGTGTCAGGGCACAACAGGCTTTGAAAGCCAGGACCTCATGTGGCACCCTGTATCAATTCAGGAGGCAGTGAGAAATGCCAGACATTCCCAGAAATATGTACTACACAGCTAGCAAGCTGCCAAATTCCACACCAGCTGTGTGAATTTCTGAGACATCTTGTGAGAGTCACATAAAGACTGCACTTCAGAGGCCTCATATGGAGGAACTGGAACAACAGTCTTTATCTCTTGTACTATGTGCTTATTTTTTCCCAGTTGAAATGTTACTGGTGTTTATTAAAATATAAGCCTTTCTGGAGTCACACACAAGTGGTGGAGAGCTCAGAAGAATGTCATGGCAAAATATTTTACTGGATGTCAGGAAGCTATAGATGGAAAATAGGTGATACACTTTCCTCATGCTGTATTCCAAGATTCAAAGCTTGGTTATTCATTTTAATTACGTTTAGGTGAAAAGAAAGCCTTAATAATGTAAATGCTTGTACTTTTGTCTTTATGGCAATCAGTAAAGATTGAAACAATAGCACTAGAATATTTCTAGACATCTTCCACTCATCTTAATTGGAGGAGTTAACTTTGAAGATTAATTTAAATGCCAACATTTTTAACTATTTCACTGCTGCTTGTCATCTCATCACTACCCATCAACCGCAGATGAATGTACCTGTCACACTATGATGTTTTATTAATTTGAAAGAACATTTCGTAGAAATATGACAGTAGGTTTACTTAGAATATGCAAATAACAACGTAGTTTATTTCACATTCTTTCAATCACTTAGATAATTGGGATTCTTCTGTTGCTCTGACAAATTAGAGTAAAATGGTGCTTATATAGCTAACAGCTGAAAAAAGTATGACTCCTGGAGAGCAGCTTGCTTGCTATGAGTAGCTACTCCTGCAGAGCTTGTCACCTGCTTTGAGCTTAGAGACAGTGAAAAGTGATGAGAACAGGATGATCCATGAATGCTTGAAATATTGGTTAGTATTACCAAGAAAGTTAATTAAAATATTATTTTTCTACCAAAATGTTATAAAAGTTATTAAATGAAAATTAAATTTGATAATTTTCACTACTTATGATTTGAGGAAACTGGTTTAGAGCTAGATTTCAGTACATATTTTAAAGCTATACTTTTTTGTTTACTGAGATTCCTAAGGTGTGTCACACTTTTGGTGTGACATAGTTTCTAACCAAAAGATGTTATCAATATTTAGAAACTGTGGGGTTTTTTTTTATTCTGGACATTAAGATTAATTTTCTCCTTATTGCAAGTAAAAACTGAAAAAAGTTAATGTTCTGTTATTCAGAGACAAAAGAAGGACAAGAGGCTGTTTATATGGCTTTTATTAATTTGTAATACAAAAATTTCTCACACTTACTAGAGGGCAATTTTTTTTTTTTTTTTTTTTTTTTTTTTTTTTTTTTTTTTTTTTTGGTAAAGAAAAAGTATTATTCTAGCAAACTCTGGGTTAGAAAATATGTCCCTGTCCAGAAAGTTTTATGCCTTGAGTGAAAAAAAAAAAAGAGCTGTCAGACTCTTTTAGTCACAGATCCATTTGCTCAGAATTTCTTCCTGTCTTTAGCCTTGGTTGTCATTTTCAAGAGCTGTGTCCTACTTCACACCCAACGAACATCACGATTCTAATGCAGAAAGCAGATATTCACAGAAATCTGCATTTTTTCCACATCTTGAAATACTGTGAGGAAGTAATGAAAGGTACTTTTATAACTTCCCATGCTTTGATATTTTAGTAGCACCATCACTTTTCCTGTTTCCATTTATTACACTATTTCATTATATTCGGGAGACTGTTGATGAGAATTTAGTGACTGTAAGTTCCATAACAAAGGAAGCAGCATTATCCTCTCTAACAGGCTAATGGGCTATCATAATTACTATCAATGTGTTTGCATTTTTGAAGTCGAACAAAAGGTAAAGCAAAAAGGGCTTATTCAAAATCAGCCAGCATTGCTTCACTTAATTATGGCCACCAGGTCTTCTGGTCACTGTCACTCTTCAACACCCTTCTATATCTCCTGTATCCACTTGTTGGTCTATGATCATTCAAAATAGCTGAATTCAGCTGTGTTGTTCTCATCATCCACTACAATGAAAAAGGACAGTTCTTGTCCCTCCTTGCCTTGGCCTTTCCTCCTCTGCCTCTTCTTGTGATCCTACAGATTCCCCTCCTTCCTTGTGCTATCTGTCATGTACTTCCCAGTCTCCCTAGGCTGTTTAAATAACCAGGCAGGAAACGAACTCGTTTCTGAGTTAAATTAGTTCTTTGAGTTATCTAAAACCAGACCCTTTTCCCAGAGGACAGATAAGCTCACCCAAAGACAGAGAGCTGATTGGTTCAAGACTTTCATTTCAAGTGGTGACAGGTTGCTATATTCCTGCTCATCCCAACTTATAAAACCATAGCTTTACTTACAGGAGTGCTTATAGACAGGACTATAGGTGCTGAAGGCTAAAGTCATAATACTAGCATGGATTTGGAAATGGTAGCTCAAGTGTCCTAGAAAAACACATTTTGTCTAAGGTTTGGATTTTCACTCAAGTACTTTGCTGGCACAGTAGGCCACTACAGCTCCACCGATACAACAGCACTAAAACTAATAGGTTTACTTGCTTATGTAGCATTTTAACAAAACGGAGTTCCAGGTCTACCTGACACAGAAAATATTTCTAATACAAACAGATTTTAATAAATTCTGATAAGCTGAATTTTGTATCATGTTTAAATGAATTTTAACTATCTAATCATAAGAGATGTGTGTATATAGATGGATATATTCTAATATATTTTATATTTACATGCATGTGTATAAAGAGGGATATACTATCACATATACTTACAAAAATATGTATTGCTTATATATGAACACCTCAACTATATAAAATACAATATACTCAAATAATTTGCTTGGTATGCTGCATACAAAACTTCAATTTTAATGATGGAAAGAGATTAATCATGTTAACATAAATGATTCATCCTGCTCTATACAGAATTTCTCTTTTTATAATCTGTTACTTATATTTATTGATAGGGAAAACAGCAGGCAAGTGAAAAGCTTAAATAGGTGAAGCAGACTGAAATTAATTAAACAGACAGTGCTAGTTGAAGCATCTGCACACTGCAGAGGAGCCTGACCTGGGAACGGCACTTACCCTCAGGCCCCATGGCACAGACCCGCTGTCAGATCTGAGGGCCTTTGTTAACAACAAGCTTATTGGTGAGATCAGTCACAGGGAATCAGTTTTGGTTCATTCCAAGGCAGTGAGGTTTTGTTTGTAGATGTCAGGAGGGATTTAGCAGAGGAGAGTTTATAGAGAAATAGCCATAGGATAACTAATTAAATTGAAAGATTTCCATCCCAAGTTGGAGGAATATGATTAAGCTCCAGGGACTCACAGCCCTGGAAGTCACATATATTGTTCTGAGAATTTCCCATCACTTTAGAGGACCTGACTGTTCAAGGTGTAAACAACATTTGGCCTCATCTGATGTTCCACTGCCTAACCTGGGAAGAAAAATATTTTCTTTCAAAAATAGACAAAAATATAGCATGTAAGTATGAAAATGATTCTCCTAGACTATTGTTCAAAAAATAATCCCATATAAGCAGGTGTATGAACAATTTGAATGAACATGGGCTTGTGGGTTGGCGTGAGTTATGCTTGCCCTACACTGGTAAAATCATTTAATTAAAAACAGAATAAAAAAATAACTTTGCAAAATCATGACTGAAAATCCCCACAGGATTATAAAATATTTGGGGTAAGAACCAATATACTGCCCAATGAAACTATGTTGTTGCTGCTGCAATGTGTTGTTTTGCTTTTCTTTAGAGAAAGGGAGAATAAAATATTGATCTTGATAATTATTCTTTCTTCTTTATAGACTGAAAAGAGATGGTCACAAGGCTTGAAATGCTGAAGTTATTAATGAGGGGGGGGGGCAAAAAATCTCATCAAAATTTACCATGAGAACTTGAATCAGTACCCTGAAAGACTGGAGAGCAGGAAATAGTAGAGAGACAATAAAGGTTTGAGAGACTCAGCTGAAGCAAGGAAAAGCCCTTCTGGAAACAGTGAAGCTGATAAATGCTGGCTTTTTTTCTGATTGGTTGTGTTCTCTGGTAAATAAGTCAGAAACTGATCAAAGCTTTTCCAGCATTTAAAAAATTGAGTATCTCTGGCTGCCTTGTAAATTCTTGTGTCCAATAAAGAGTAAGTTCTCAAAGCACCTTCTTCATTGGAGTTACCGACTAAGTTACCTAACTTTATCAAATTTTTAAGAACTTAATATTTTTCAGACTCTTCCAATCTGTCAAAATTTATAATCAGTGTGCAGGTTCAAAAACTGGATAACACACACATCACAACTTCAATGCTAAATAGATTTCATTTTACAGAAACAGATGAAAAAAATTTAAATTTTAAAATCAAAATATAAATCTCAGACATGTCAAATAAAAACAAATAAATAAAATAATAATTTCTGAGGTTATTCTGTCAATGGTCCCCTTCAATAATAACTTTTATTAGTAATTAATGTAATAATTAGAATGATAAATTGTTCAATATGATAATAGAATGATAAAAAGTACAATAATTAGAATGATAAATTATGCATAACAAAGCTATGAAAATTTATGTGTGACAAACATAATGTTTGGAGGAAGGTAATAACAACCCTTGGTGTTTTCAAAGTAAACTTTGTGTTATAATAAGGAAAGTTAAATGGAAGGGCAATTTCTTACAAGAGATATGTCTGATATCACCATATCTGAGGCCAAACTCAAGAATGGAGCAAATATACAATGATTTTGTCACTCTTTTTTGAAAATATACTTCTGCTGTTGATGTGTATTACAAGTGTCAAAAATGATATTTTAGAATTTGAGTGTTCTTGACAGATTTTTTTTCCCAATTAATTAATCAAATTTTTCATTCAGTGTTCAAATGAGTAGCATCATTTAATTAGACAGCGAAACATGAAATTTGTGACAAGTCCCAAGATTCTGTATTGTAAGAAATAAGAAATAATTACTTCTGAACTACCTTTTATCTGAAACTTCTTAATTTATAAACCTCTGTATCATATTCAATCACACACCTTTTACAAATGGAAAGTTTAATAGGAGAGCACAGAAGTGCAAAAGCCTTGTCCGTCTCTTGCCATTAAACTAATTTGTCCATCTAGTGTAAAAGTTTTCCTTGGTGAGTATCATTGGAGTAAAAGTTTTCTAACTACTGTAGAAATAGTCAGAAATTAAATAGAATATATCTGTCTGTATTTAGGTTTTCCTAAATAGGACAGATCCAATGATTTAAGATAATGATTAAGTAAATGATTCAGCATTAGAAAATCAATCAAAATTTGAGGTTTACATAAAACCAGAAAAGATTAGATTCTTTTATCAAATGAACAATTGTGGGCTTTGTTGTATGGAATTTACAGTTTTACAAAGTTGAACTACTGTCAAAGATTATGATTAATATATGTTACCAGTTTGTTGTATCCAGTTTACAGAAAGAACTGATTGTATTCCCATCAATTTGTTGTACTCAAATATGTTATGATCAAAGTGAGAGCACCACATAAGTACAAAGCCAATAATACACTCTTAGTCTAACTAAAGTATTAACTGTCTTTAAAAAATGGTTTTTAGACCAGCTATAATGATGATAAGAAGGTTCAAATTGCATGTAATAAAAATGATGCATGCGCACACTTTCCAGTCTCTGTGCATGTCTCGGATGTTACGCTCACTATCGTAAGGCCAAGGCTTCATTCAGGGGAGAAACTACAGGCTTAGCTGTCTGTATATTTGCTTGGAGGGGCTGATGTTGGTTGCTTCTTTCTCTTTAGAATCTGTTTGGAGCCAGTTCCTTCTGTCAATTGACTTGGTCTACACTTCTGTTTTTGTCTGCAAATTAGTTTTACATACAACTTTACTGTATAAGATATGTTTTAAATATATTGTATATTTGTACCTTATTGTCTTTCTTATCTCTAAAGGTACATATACCTGAAGCATGGATTTTTGCTTTTGATGACCTGCAATTGACCACTGGTGAGTTGTTTACAATCATGGGCCTCTATCATCTATCTGTGCCTGTGCTTCAGTGCCTTTGGCATCACCCTGTGCCTGCTCTCCCCCTTCAACCCACCCACAGCTGCTTCTTATTCTGGGGTCAAAGACAGTTCATTCTACTCAGAAGGGTCACTTGATATTAGTATTCATCAGTTAGAAATATACATATATATAACAAAAAGTGTTACACTGCACCACTGTGTAAAGCAAAGGAAAAGCCAAAACAGCATGTATTACAGTTCTCTGGGTATTAGATAATGCTGTAACAAGCTGAAACAAATTTCTAGACAGGCCAAAAGAAGTCCTGACAAAGCCTGACAGGACTTGATGCTTGTTCTGTTAGCTTAGCATACAGTCTGTGACCTGTTACAAGCAACAGCAATAGCAGCTCCACATTTGCTGACCCACATGTCTGTCTTATGTATTTCCTTTTACAATCCCTCATTTTATTGAATTGTTATATGCTTGTTATAACTTCCCACAGAGGCTTTTTAAGAAAAGCATATTTCTCATTATGGTGAAATGTCTCTTTTAATGAGGAACATCATGCTACCCTCACAGTACTCCTGAAATAATGTCTTTCATGGAAATATGAAACCATCTGTCTGACAATAACACCTTACATGACCTCACAAAAAAGCAACCTAAAACTATATATGAATTAAGATACATACTTTTCTGGGTGTAAATTGGATCTTTTGTCATAGAACACTTATGATATCCAAATGACCTCCTGCCTGTTGATTCGTGTGCAATTCACATCCAATTCTGGTCTGTCTCCAAGTCTCTTCACAGATATCATTTACCACTTTTGATCTTGCTCTTGTCACTCAGTTCTCTGCTTTCTGGAATATAGTTTCTGTAATTATTACTATTCCACTTCCCTTCGTATAGCTCCTTCTGTCAGGCTTCTCCCTGCATGACAAAGTTCTTCCCAGGTACTACCATAAACCAGGAGTTCTTCTATTGGATGTCTCAGTTCCCACCACATCTAATTTGTTGCAGTACAGTCTTGTTGCAGAACAGAAATACAAAACATGACTTCCTTCTTCCTATTGTCCTGAGATAACATTGACACATATACTACAGGGAGCTGTGGATGAAACCTGGATATGATAATATAAAAATCTCTTGAGCAAAGGAAATTAAAACTTCATTACTTGAACAAGAAGGTATATCACAATAAAAGCAGATCTTATGAGAACATAAAAATTAGTATTTTAATTAGTTTTTCAATTACTTCAGATAGTTGCAAGCATTAATAAAAATACGAGACTTTAAATGGCAACAGTGGTCTAAAATTGAAAAAGCAGTCCTCAGCTCTCTTTCTAGAGGTTGGAAAGAAATATTTTCATGCTTAATTGTGGCATTTATTCTAATATTTTAAAAAAGCCTTTGTGGAGAAGACTCCATTGACTGTATTTGTGTAATTTTCTCTGACTGTCAAAGAGAACTAAGGTGAATAATTCCTCACATATGTCTACACCAGAGTTGTTTAAAACTAATTATTTAATTACTCAAATGTCTCCTACTGATGAGAAAACATGTCTTGTCCTCTAACCTAAGATGACATAGCAAAACATCTTCAGGGATTGGTGAAAATTTAATGAAGTCCTGAAGGGATTTTAGCAAAATTTTCTTCTTTTTAATTTTTTTTAATAAGAAAATCAAAATGTAACTGCTTTTACAAGGACACAAGTAAGATCTGCCACATTTTGAAAGTGACATTTCCATCTTAGCAGCTGAAGAGACAACTTTACAGTTATCTGAGAACAAGAACTGCTTATATGATCAAAATAGTCATTGTATACAAGCAGTTGCAGATGCTCAGCAAGATATAAATTTATTCTTTCATGTGCCAACTAAACTCTTAGCATCTATTCTTGACCCTCTGATTTATGGTTTTACTCTTTGACAAAATTATTTGATTAAGTTTCCTTTCAGTAGTTGCTGTACTTGATTTTTATTCATTTACCTATAATGATATTGTTAGCATATCAGTAAGGGATTTCCAAATTCAAGAATTTATTCTTTTATCAACAGTGTTTTATTCCAGAGAAAGATTCCCTCCTGTAACTTGTCTGTATATGTGGAAAACCTGAACCAATTTAACCAGATTCCTACTGTTAAATTTCATTATTTTATACAAAAATAGATTACTTTCTTTATGCCTTTTCTAAAGGAGAAATATGCTTACTTCTCCTTTATACATTCTCACTGCATGATACTTTTTTCATGTATATTTTGGCCTTTTATCCCAGTATGCAGTACTGTAAATCAAATAATTTAAAAACATTAGAAAATAATGTCATGTCTTTCTCACTTCCTTCCCCAGATTATAATCAGAAGTTTGT
>WEIU01008217.1:18577-36396 GCA_013389925.1 Aegithalos caudatus | reverse complement strand
AAATAGACTACAAATTCATTGACTTCAAGGTGTTAAGAGAATGATCTTTCCAGGTGAATTGCTGCCATTAAAAAATTAAATCAGGTGGATAGGTCAAAATATTCTAGAATTTAATGGCATTTGTGCTTTGAAAAAAAGTTTTAAATATATTTTATAGAAAAAGATAAAGCTAGACGGGTAATATCTAGGGAGTAATCCATAAGAGAAATTTTATTTGATCTCTTTTTTTTCTATATTTTCATTAACAATACTACATGGTGCTTGTTCCTTAAAAGAGGCAACATTTTTGTCTGTAAAAGAAAATAAAACTGAAGGAGGCAATTTTAAACCAATTTCAACTGCACACAATCCATATTTATTACTGGGGTGGTTTCATCCAACTTCTCAAATTGGCTCTTTGAAGCTATTCTTCTACATAAAAACTAAGTGTGCATTACACTTCAGATAATGATGCATCAACATGTGTGACTTTTTTATCTTGGCAAATTAAGCCTAGTTCTCAAGAGCAATGAAGAAGTTAATTTTATAACTACAGTGCTATTTTAAATCAGCTTGCAACAGAATTTGAATCTTTAAAGTGTATTCAACAGAGAAGGCCAAACACCAACATCAGGCCCCTAAATGTTTTTAATAAATAAAACTGGCATTTGTTAAGACTTTTTATAGCGTCATTCAGGGAGTGATCCTGTTCATCAGAAATCTTACTTTTGTTAATCTTACATGCATTTTGTCAGCTGCAGTAGTGTCATTTATAATTTCTCTTTTTCTGTTGTGGATTATGGAGGTAGAAAGAATGTGTCCCTGACTACAATTTCATATCAGGTCCTAAGTACATTCAAGACTTTTTTTCTTTATTTTTCAGTGTCACCTCTTAACCATTGTGACAAAAAGAATCAAAGCAAACTGATATTGAAAAACCCACAGGGAACGTGAGATTCAAAAAATCTATTCATGTGGCTGCAGCCATGTAAATCAATCTAAATGCCAGTGTAATGAAGAACACATATGAAATGGTAAATGCAAATGATACTATTAAATAGGTACAGATTCAGGCTGATATGTAAAATTATATATAGGTTTCAGAATGAATTAACTGTCTCTATGTTTCTCCTCTTGCAGTCATCTGCACAGATTCATTGCTGCAGTAAGACATCATTCTGGGTCTCACAGCACTGAAATACGGTATCTCTTAGCATAAGAGAAGTATAAATCTTGCAAAGAAGGAAGCATAAATCCTATTAAGTAGAAAAGCCCAAAAGATTGCAAAGTATCCAGGTAATACCTATTGCTCACAACCTAATAGAAGCAGCATTTTTTTTCTCTCCTCACTTTATAGAAGCGCAAAAGCCAGAGTAGCTGTTTCTGTAAACATTACTCTCTTGTTTAGGAACACTGTCTGAAGGAGACTGGTTTCTAAGTCCCTCCTCCTCCAGACTTCCAGTATCTTTCATTTCTAAAGGTGAATAAAACATGACTCTTGCCATCCTACTTCAACTTATGCATAGCTAGCATAAATAAATATTTCCCTGTATCAAAGAAGCATACCCAGTAATAATGGCAGTATGTTTTAGGGTGAGCTCTTCAACACTGAGAAATCAAGCAGTAATCAAAGGTCCAATCAAGCAGACTGCAGCTATCCATTGCAGCACTACCATGTTTCTCATGTGAAAATTAACTTAAATCAGAATAAGAGGTCAAAGTTCTTTGCATGAGCTTTGCCCTGACTTGACAAATCTATATTTTCAAAACATAAGTCTTCCTGGTCATTTGCAACTGGCTGTTTATTTGGTAAGGTTTCAGAGGTGCCATTTGCAACTGATTTGTAAAGTTCAATTTGTCTGGTGTTCCTGTATTATTAAAGTGGATTTTTTGCTCAAGTAATTTACTAAATCAGCAATCCAAAAGGAAAAAAAATGTTGTCTTCTCTTTTGCTACCTGACCTGAGTTTTGAGTCTAAATTTGAGATAGTTCTAAATTACTCCTGAATTGAGTCTCTCCAGCAACAAAACAAGGCCTTGGTAAGTCTATACAAAATTCTGTTACCAAAAGAAAAAAACAATTACTTTCATTGTATCTGGTTACATCAGTGACAGTTTTCAAATCATGTGTTCAACAATATTTCCACCATTTTTGCACTGTTTTCTTCTCAGCCTTCTGTTGTTCACTTTTGCTTAGATCCACATTTTATGCCAACATGTTAAAACAGAGATTTGGTTAGTTTGAGAATAATCACCTGCACACACAGAGTTGTTGTTCCTACCTCTCTTTCAAATACATCTAGCAAAGTGTTTGTAAGGACCTTGACCTACTTATACAATATCAGAGAGATGTTCAGACTATTCCTCTTGGACATTCACATGTTTCAGCTTCAGACTGATGACATATTGCCACAGATTTAAAGTCAGAGGACTCTTGAACTTCCTTCACATTGGCCTTCTCACTTTTTTTAAATAACCAAATCCTCATTTTCTTTGATGGACAGCTACACCATTATTTCCTCTGAATCTAAATCCTGTGATTTGCTAGCATTAGCAGAAAAAGCAGTGACAGTTAATAGTGACAAGAAAAGTGGGCATGGTGTGTTGAAAGTCTAAGACTGACACTGTTCAAGTTGGATTGTTTGGGTTTTCAGCTGTTTCTTTTCCTCTCCTAATTTTAACTAGATGCACCAAGCAGTACTGGAAACACACATACTGTCAAACTTTTTTCAATATTTCCCAGCATATAACCCTGCTTTGAGAAGTTCATAATTTTGAACAAATCATTTTGTTCTGACTAACATTCTTGTTCAGACTAAGCCTGTTACACGGTGAGTTTTTCTTTAAAAAAAAAAAAGAAAAGAAGAAGAAGAAATTAAACTTATCATTCAGTCTTTCTTTGGTGTAAAATCACAAGAGAAAGTGAAAAATGAGGCGAGAAAATGGAACTTGATTAGTTAGGGGAATAAAAGTTCAATTTAAGTCAAAAAAGTGGTCTTGGTAGGGAAAAAATGTATATAATTGTAAAAAGAGAAGGCAGGATTGTGTGTATGGAAAAAAACACTAAATTAAAGGTATTTGTACAATTGGTCTGCTATAATTCTTTAGTTTTAAGATTCCTTTCCAAACTGTGCTTTAATGTGTCCTTTAACTTAACAGAAAACTATTTGTATTCCATTATACCTTGTAGAGCTTCAGCTCTGCAACACTTCCATCAGAATCTTTCTGCCTTTTAGCTGTATTTAGCTGGTTTTTAGCTGTTTTCAGCCTGTTTCATTTATTGCATGTATGGTTTTGGCTTTTAGTGGGATGGGTGGATGTCATTTCTGACCCTGCATAGGAATTGTTTAGAATGAGTTTGAAATGCAACAGCTCTGCCAGATACACATTGACAGCAGGGACTAGAATGCTTTTCTCCTGGTACAGGCACCAACACTTTGGCCCCATAGATCCTGTCTTAAGTAGAGAGAATGAAATGCTAGGTACCCACAATAGGATCTCTGCCACCCATTTTTCAGATGCTCCAAGAACAAGAATGCTCAATGAGAGTACCAAGTTACTTGAAAAGGAACTCATGAGGCAAGTTCAACATTTCCTATTCATTTATCATAATCCACTTACATGGGTGAAAAGATCTTTTTGCTGAAATAAATCATCAATCAGGAAAAAAAAGGTATCTATTTCAAAAGTGATATACTGTACAATGAGAATGTTATACATGCCATGATGTATTTTTGTCTCAAGAAATATATTTATGTATATATATCAGTCAAAATCACTCCACTTCTCTCAGTTATGCATTCTTGTGTAGATAAAACCACGTAAGTCTGAGCAGTTTGCATTTGGAGGCACACAGAGAGAAGTGTCTACCTATCTTCTCAGGGATGCTGTTTTGGTGAGCATAATATGTCCATTATGGCAGTAAGCACTGGAATACAGTATGGGATGCAGCAGGCAGTAAGTAGTGTGGTTTCTGACGGGGAATTACAGGAAATGCTAGGAGGCACACTGCAGCAACGATACGTACTTGCAGATATCATTGCAGCCAGAGTCATGTTAACCTGCTGGAGGCCCAGATGCTTGCAGGGAAATTGGTCATCCTTTAAATGGCTTCTTCTGAAACATAATTTCGTTTTTCTTTAAAAAAAATAGAGCGGTACGGGAGCATGGGTTTTTTGGGTTTCTTTTGGTTTTTTTGTTTGTTTGGGGTTTTTTTTGGTTTTTTTTTTAACTGTGAGCTAGAAGACCTACAGCCAAAATTCTGAGTCAAGAAAAATTATAAAGTCATTGTGCTTTTAACTGAATGCCATACAAATTTTCTTCTGCTATTTTTCAGACAAGATTCATTTACTACAATGATCTCTTTTACACCTAAATACTTTCTTGGTCACCATCTAAAAGCTTTTAAAATGATCCTTCAGGTCTGCAGCATAAGACAATTACCTAGGTGCAAATCAAAGCCTGTCAAAACTCCAAGATATACAGCAGGTTACTATTTTCTTTTAAAGCCCACATCTGCAGCTTTTGCATATAAATTCATATAAATTGTGCGTCCACCAACTGAAATTGCCGATGTAGATATGCATTTTTTCCCTACTACAAATGTATAGAGCATTTCAACTTGTGTGCAGTTCCATCTTTTGCATATTAAATTTGTGCACAAATTTTAAACATTAGCCTACCTATCAGTAATCTATGTACAGTGTGTTCTACCCCATGTAAATCAAAGTATATTTTTGAAGTATCTAATACATATCATTAAGCTAGTGCATAGCTCCATGCCAAGTTTACAGATAGCAATATTTGTTCCAGTAATCTACTCAAAGGTAAATAAAACCAAGTTATGTATGTATTTCTATATAAAGAGCTTTGAAGCTCTGAAATATAATGAAAAGACCAGCAGAAGTTGCAGCACCACTAATGAAATAACTGGGCTCTCAGGAGAAGAACAGGAGACAGATACAGTTACAGACTGAAGCCCAAAGAGAAATGTGGGTGGTATACAGAGTTTTCAAGGGAAAAGAAGTGATGAAGCAGGAAGAGACTACCTGAGATTCATGACGGGAGTCAAATCTATGCAACTGGGGACTAATTAGAAGGAGAAATTAATAAGTCTGTCACTAGTGCAGAGAGAGAATCTGGAATACCACTGTAGCCACAAAAGTAAGGATATAAAATGTGTCTCTGAAGTTGATAGAAGGTAGGAGAAATTCTATAATTATCCTTTATCTATAATTATCCTTAATTATCCCAATTAATCTTGATTGCCTTCCATGATGAAATGTCTGGCTCTGCAGACAAAAGGAAAGTGTTCTGTGTCATTTACCTTGACTTCAGTGAGGCTTTGGACACCGTCTCCCACAGCACTCTTGTAGGCATCCTGAATGGGTGTGGACAGGAAGGGCAAACTTCAAGGAGAGGAAAAAATTGGCAGGACCATTGCACTCGAAGTATTACAGCCAACAGTTCAGAATCTAACTGGGATATGATTAAAACTGACTCTCCTCATTGCTCAGTACAAGGACTGATATTACCAAATACATTTGGGATAGGATCCTCTTGTTGCGAACCATACCAAACAGCGGGGAGCAGTTGATACACTGGAGGAGAAGCAGGGAACTTTGACAGATGGACAAACAGCTGACCCGTGAAGGTGAAGGAAAGCAAAGGCAAAGGCCTGAGCCTGGGATGATGTTAACCCCAAGCTGGAGGTGACTGGTTAGAAATCAGCTCTGCCCAAAGGCATGGTGGACAGAAAATTGAACACGGGGCAGCAGTGCACCCTAACGGCAGTAAAGAATAACAGCATTCTGGGCAGCAAAAGTGTTCAGAAGGTGTGAGTGGTTATCTGCTTTTGTTTTGCTCTTGTGAAGCTCCATCCAAAACAGCCTCCAGCTTTAGATCCTCCCAATTGATTACTAGAAAGCCTACAGCACCACATGCAGAGACCAAAGGAAAATTCTTTGTTCAGCCTGCAGAAAAGAAAGCAATGATGCGGAGGGGGGAGGAGGTAGTTCAGGTTGCTGCCCTCGACTACCTTAAAGTGAGCTACAAAGACAGAACCAGAGTTTTCAAACTGTCACCAGGTGTACCATGTTCATGGTTAGTGTGACCAAACTCTGGAACAAGTTTTTCAGGATCTACATGCTTGGAAATTTTCACAACTGCTTCAAAATGGTTCCAATCAAGTTTTTCCAATCAAGCTCACTTTGAGCAGGATTAAATGAGCTCCAAACATCCCTTCTGGACAAAATATTTCAATGGTATGCTTGGGGTGGATATTAAGAGAAGTGACGTGTGAAGTTGCTTTAGAGTAATCTTTATTTTCTAGAAAAGGATAGGAATAAGCAAAAAAAGAGTAAGAAGAATTATGAGGTTTGTTAAAAATAAAAGTGGGGGACATGCTGCTGCTTCTAATGATGATGATGATGAAGATTTATTTGCCTGTTGATTCCCTTGGTGGAAAGGAGAATTTTCCTAGTGCTTTGTATATTTGTGATTAGTTATGAACTAGGATAGCCAGCCTAAAACTTAGATAATCAGTGGCCTTAGAAATTATAGCCAAAGAGCATAAATCTTTATGACAATTAGTTAGCTCAATAAATCAATTTCAGCAGTTCATTCAGACAAGTATCCAACCCAAGTTAGAATTCACATGAATTCTTCAGATATGAATTTACATTCTGAATGTCTGAATCTAAAGAGAAGCTCATGGGGAATTGATGGCACATCAGGTAATATGTATCTTCAAAATAAGGGCTCTCTTCGGTGAACATAATATTGTTGGAGAAATAACTTGTGTAATAAATCCTTGTGTGTGCAAGTCCATCTAACCATCTTGACAGCTTGTTTAATCAAAGAAAGAAAGAATGAAACCTTTTAGAGATGATCTAACACACAGATTTTTGTTTATGTATGTAGTTTTTTCTCTAAATATAGTGACTGAATAATACTCTTATTTTGTACATATTTACTGTATCTTACAATTTCTTGGCTATAGGGGTAAACATGGGGAACTGGCAAATGAGACATTTCTCACAGCTGATGATTATTAAAACCAGATTACTGCCTATTCCAACAAAGTAATGCGAAAGATACTTAAGTTGTATGGAAGATCTTATTCACAGATCAGCACTAGGAAGTGGCTCAACGTGGGTATCCTTGCCAGAGGGTTTTGGGCATGCAAGATTGCATAAGTCCCTGAAGGATCTCAGTCCTAAAGGTCTATCAGGAGCTTTGCAACAGAAAAGGTGTCTCTGCACCTTCTAATCAGATTAACTTCTATTAAATACTTGGAGCACCGAGATTCTACAGCGTGAGTGTAGGCAGATTTTATGAGAAAACATAGAAATTAGGAATATCATTGGGACATAATTCACATCTGTTTTCAGTAAATAGAGACAAAAAAAAGCCTGGTAAACAAGAACTGTAATAATGGATAAGGAGGCACAGAAGTCAGGAGGATAAAAACATCCCGCCACAAAATGAAACATACACACACACACCCCACCCCCCCCCAAAAAAAAACAATAATATAAAAATAAATGGGCATATAAATCAATGCAGCTTATGGAATTTACTGAATTTAATTCATGTAGGAAATAGGATGATTTCTGAGAGAAATAATGTTCCTAGATTAATGCAAAAAGCCTAGACAACAAAGCAGAGAATAGTACAGGACATTAAACTGCTGTAACAGCTATAAAAGAAAAATAGAGCAATAGCAATCCTGATGGGAAGCAGGTAGAGGCTTTCTTCAGAAAACCATAAATAAACATAAAGGCAGTGTAGTTGCACTGTACATTAGCAGTGTGACAGAGAGTAAAGACAAAAATATGAAGCAATAGCACAGATAAAGTAAAACTAGTTTATACCAAAACTTATTTTAAGGAAAGACTGGTATCATGCCAGATTTTTCTAAAACCCCCGCATCAGATTTACATTCAGATGAAGATTTCATTTTATTACTATAGTGAATAAAAGATACCTGGACTTATGTCAAGAAAAAAGGGCCCAGATGTTTCTGCATATTGCATTTGACTAGTTTTTCTTAACAAAAAGTTTTGACAACAAAAAATGATGGGTCATCTTTGGGTCATCAGTGAAGAGCTAATCATAAAAAATGTTATTGAAAGAAGTTATCACAGCTGCCTTAAATTATGTTAAAAATATGCACAAAAATTACATTTTTACATTACATTGTAATGAAGCTTCCAATTTCAAAATCTTGAACAGGAAGAATTTCTGGAAGTAGATTAAGTCTGGGTGTCTGGAAGGCTCAAGGAGGTTTCCTGTATGTCTATATCTTCTGAAACCAGTAGTATAAACTTATCTTTAAGTTGTACCCCAAGTACTGTGAAACTCTCATGTGGAAAGTTCCTGTTCTAATGGAATAAATTGGTGTCTCAGAAAGGTTATTAGAAGTCAATGGAGAGCTAAAAAGCAAGGGGAAAGACTGACGGTTCACCGAAGAATGATGTAAAGACCTTGCTATCCTTCAGAGCTCTCAGGACCTTCATTTCTGTAACTGCTGAGAAAATCAATCAAGGAAGGTGAAATGGTCATTGGTCTCTGTTCTGCCTCAATAACTTCAGCACTGAGAAGGCTGCCTTGTATCTAGAAGAAGCTTCAACTAAAGAAAGACTGGAGCATTTGGACCTGGTTAATGAAGTCTGATGAGAGGAGTGAGACCATCTGGAACGTCTCCCTGGGTGGGCACTGTGGAGGTGCAGGGCAGGGGAGGGATGAGTTTTGCCTACTCTCCAGGTGCAAGGCATCCCCCTGAGTATGTTATATGGCTGTGACTGACTTCCCAGCCCTCTAGGAAGATAAAAAGACGTCTGTACATAGGAAAGGTGCAGTTAGGCCTGATGCCATTTATGTTTCCATACTAATAGCACTTGCCCTGCAAACAGGATAATGCCTTGAGTAACAAAAGGCATCTTGAAAGATCAAAAACATTTTGGTTCCAAATGCCCTTTGTGTGAGCATCTAGCTGTTGGTGTTTAAGCTAATTTTGTTGCTCCTTTGACTAAATTAATTAGGGCCACTTAAATTCCACTAGGTGGAATGTTTTCTGTAGGGAAAGTGCTAATGTTGCTCTGATAAAACAGTTCTTTTCCCCTGTAATTTAGAATTAATAGTTCAATTTATGCAGCAGGATTAAAAATGCTTGAACTTTCCAAATGCATTTCCACTTCTGCCAATTCAGCTGTGTTACAGTAGAAGATTAAGTACTAGGAGTTTGGGAATCTGACTGAGTCAATTTTGTATATTCATCTGCATTGGTATTTATTTGTTTGCTTGCTATAATTTCTGTACTACAGGTTATGCTTTAGAAAACCTGCATTCCCATCATGGAAAAATGGCAAGAAACTAAAGCAGTAAAACTGTCCTTTCTTGTCCCTTCATCATTTTGGTTTATACTTTAAGAATCTGCAGCCAATACTTTTACAACAGGTATGAGTAAGAAGTTCTCCCTCCCATGTTTCTTCTCCCTTTTCACAGCAGTTTTTTTCTTCCTTATTCCCTCGCATTATGGTGATCATTTCATGTGCTATTGGACAAAAGTGGTAAGTCAAGTGCTGAGCAAGTACACTGCCCTCAACAGGATGGTCCTTATGCAATGCTTGTCAGACTCGACTGTCCTTCAGTGTTCAGGCTCTTTGTCTTTTGGTCCAGTTTGAAACGGGTCACTTTCTCTGGCAGACCTTAAGAACATGAACCAAAAGCATAAGTCACCCAAACTTTTGATTTATGGCATTTACAACTGTTCTGCAAGAGTTTGTAAGAAAGTGACCTACAACAATCTCAAAACACTCTGTGAAAGAGAGCTGTAAGGGCAATTGCATTTTCAAACAAAGAAGCAAGGGCTGCCTTTAGTAACAATTTTCTTGTTTCAACATCTGCGTAACACTAATTGAAAAGGTACATGCTGACATGCAACTCACAAGCATTTCTCTTACTAATTATGTATTTACAACAATAAGCAGTTTTACATCATGTAAAATAACAAGAATACATGTTTTTTTAACACCTACTTTAAAACCACACTCTTTGTGTCAAAAACAACCCTGACAGTTCTTTGCACCATCAAAATCAACAACTGGGTTACATAACCTTATTCTTTGTGATATGCAAATTTCTTGGCTTGGGGAACAAGCATCACAAAAGAAGTTGTGCTGGTATTAGCCTGGTCTGAATAGAAGGCTGGATAATAGCGTAGAGATCAGCTCTGCTTTCTATATTCAAGTTTGAGGATCAGAGAAAATGGATGCAAGTCATTAATCACATCATTGTGGGGTTCTCTCATTGTTTCACGAGGAAACATCAACCTGCATGGCTGGCAGGCTTGCCCTCTCTGTCAGTTAGAAAATGATAAAAGTGTTTCTTAAAATAATCTTAGTCTAATACTGTTACTTTTATGCACAATATAAAATTGCCAGGTCTCTACTATACTTCAAAGAATATGATTAGCAATGAATGCACTCTTTTTCTTTTGCTCTCATTTTGCAGAGACGCTTGAAAATGGTAAATCTACTGAACGCTAGTAGCACTTGGCTCCTTTTTTTTTCCTTTGTGAGCTGTTAGAGTGTTTAATCATCTAGTTAAAGGCAGCAATCATTTGCCTAAACCAGGAAATAATTCAAGTAATGAGATATGCAAAACAGGCACATACGCACATGAAAAAAAGCTTCATTCCCATAAGTCTCACTTTCTGAATTGGCAAAAAATAATGAATCTTTATGTCTGCAGTGATAAAGCAAGACTCCTCACTCTCAGTATCTCCATCTTCAGTTAGATTGCTTGCAGATCCACTGAAATTAGATGTCAGTGTAAATTATGGTGTAGGCCGAGTTACTAGCCAAGGCTATGAAGGGTAGACACATAAAAACAAGGTGCTATTGAAGGTAATTGCTTCTGATCTTAAAGTTCTTAGTGACAAAATTGGTGCTGATGTGGCATTTGCATCTGAGGCTCCCTTTTAATTGACACTGACTAGATTGAAAGCTAGCTTTTTTTCCTATGGGTTTTATTTTTTCTGCTAAATTCTTAAAATCCACCTTGTAAAACAGTGGCAAACAGTGGAACATAATTCAGCTGAGAAGGAAAAAGATGTTTGTTTCACAGATTCAGGGCAAAAGCACATGTGTGCATATATACAGATTATATGTACACACCTGTGTACACTCTCTGTGTGTGCGTGCACATGTGTTTGATACAGAAAACAGAAAAGAGAAACTTTAAATTCCTTAGAAAAACAGTTGGGTATGAAGGGTTGAATCTGAGAAAATGGTACCTGGGGTCACTATTGCAATACCTACCTCTCAGACAAGCCACTGCCTAGTGTAGTGCTCAGCTGGATTTGGTTCCCCAAGCTCCCCATGTCATCTGTAAATAACAACTCTAACAATAAATCAAAGCCATCACATCAAAGGAGGCAGCACCTAATCTAGCCAGGAGGGAAACATAGGAAAAGAGCAAAAGCTAAGTCTCATATATTAAATGCTTTTAGTGCATTAAGCCAGAGAGATGGAGGCACCAGGCATTTCAGTTTTCCAGCTAAAACTTTTTCAGAAAAGTTATTTTAAAGGAGTGATGCTATGCCACAAAGTTTCTGCTGATTACTCATTACATCCTTTCAAAGGAGGTAACACAAAGGTGGGACCACAGTTTGTTTTACCCATCTAAGGGACATTTGGATTAAGCTGCCAAAGAGCTATTGGAATTCAGTGGAAGGAGAAAAGCACTTCACAATAATCACTGATTTCTGGAGGTGACAGCTATCTTGGACTGGGGCAAAACTTGTTGATAGCAATAGTTACTGGAATTGAGAAGGCCATTCTTTGATATCCTCCCATGGAGAATGGATACACAGCACAATTAGTTACACAGCCATAACCTTGCTCATTGCCCAAAGGAAAAAGCAACTTGCAAGCATTGTTTTATTGTAGCTTTTAGACTAACATATAGTAAAATTTTATGCTAACTATATTAACAAAATAAGATCGCAAAGTTGTGGGATTCACTTGCAGTGAGATCATTCCCTAGAGACAAGGCTGTAATAATTTTATACTGCCTACACAGAATTTAGATTGAGAGAAAGTATGTGAGTCTGCTCTGAATGTCCCTGTGGAGAAGCCCACCTCCAGGCTAGTTAGGAGACTAACTGCCTAAATTCAACCAATACTCTCCTGAAAGTGGCTCAGCCCATGTCTGGCCATTAAAAACTGGATCCATGAGCCTTGTTCACTGCTGCCACCACCACAGCTTCCCCTGGGAGGCATACTGTCTAGTCAGCTCTGCAAGCACTTTAACATCTTCAATCTTCTCACAATCAAGGCAGCTCACAGCAGTATCCTGGTCCCAAGAGGCAACTGCAGTCAGCAACAGCTCCTAGCCTGGTGTTCCCACCTCACAGCCAACAGATCCTCAGCATTAGGCATCTGAGATAACTTTCTGACAGTCTGTGTGAGACACCCCCAGCACTTCTACTATCACTGTACAGCTTTGTGCGACAAGAAGACTCTTGACAACATCACTCATAGGGGTGCTGATGGCAAAATGCACATGTGGCAGTGAGGAACAGGCAGTGCTACTTGGGCAAAAGAGAAAACTACAGAAAAGTTTAGGGAGTTGTCTGAATCATCATGAATATTAGCAACTTGCAAAGGCATCACAGAATTTCTCCACTGAGCATGGTTCCTCCTGGCCCAGCCAGGAATTTATAATCTTATACTGATTATATACATCCTGGAGAAATATCATTAAATTACTTTTTTCAGCATATTAATGTACTTTGTTTACAATTTTTTCCACAATTTCTTTTTCACTTCAGAGCAGCAAATAATAATACTTCCAAAACATTACATTTAAAAGCTTAAACTGAGGAACTGCCACTACTTAGAGTTTCTCTTAAGGTTTTGCCGAGACAGAAAAAAAAAATGCAGCTATCTTTATTTTTACTTTCACATCTTCTGTGGTAATCCATTCTCATTTATATGCTCACATAATAATTGACTAGCAGGAAATTTACAGGATGCTAGCACCCATGTGTATTATAGGAAATCCATATAAATTCTGTTCTGGGAAAGGGTGTTATGATCATGTAATTCAAGAATAGGAAGAGAAAATTGAGATCTCGATCTCTGCATTTCAGTCAAAGAAGCTATTTCAGCCCCTTTTGCCATGCATCCAAATGCTTATGTTTGCTATTCAAAAACTCTTTAACAAGGGGAAGAATAAGATACTTCACCCACAAACTGCATATATGCATTGTTTTCCCATATCTGCAGTAGCAGTTTAGTAAAGGTATTAACATCAAAAGTGATCCCACTTTTCTTTAGACTTTTTAAAGACTAAAGCAGTGAAATTTTCCTCAATGTACTTGGATACAGGTATTGGGTATGGTTGGCACCAAGCTCCCATATCCTTATGTCTTACTCTATAGAGATCCTATATAATTTCCATCTTTCAGCTTTCCTTTCCCCACTTCCCCTTGCAGTTTATTCAAGAGCTGTAACGACCACATTTGCATTTTATAAACTGGAAACTAAGTGATATAGAAGGCACAGCGAAAAACTGTTTCTACAGATTATACAGAGCTCTTGACAATAGCTAATCAGTTAGTGTTCAGACACTGCTACTTAGCACACCCTATGTATTGGCTTTCTTGATAGCTTCTCTTCCACCCCTCCCCTGCAATTGTTTGTTCTATTTTACTGTTATGCCTTGTCATATGTCAAGATTGTAAGCTCTTTACAGCAGAGATGGTTTTATTATGCACATGAATGGTGCCTAGAATAATAGGGTCTTGAACCCTATTTGGAATCCTTACATGTTACTGCAATAAAGAACAATTATTATTATAATAAAATGCATTGGGTTGAGAATGGTTGGCATAGTATAAATGCATGGAAGCAGTTAGAAAGAAAGACCCTTTTTGACTGTCAGAAGCAGTAGGTTTGTTCAGCCATTTTTTTAAATCAGTGCCTTGCTTTTTTCCCTTTCATAATACATAGATATAAGCTACTTACTTGTTTGTATTCCAGAAACAAAGCTGGTGTTAGTTAAAGGTGGAAGGACCATATCTGGATGTGGCTAGTGGATAAGTCGAGAGAGTGTGTCATTTCCTGCGTTATTTTTTTTAGTCTTCTGAGTTGTTCTATTATGTCTGTGAAAGGCAAAGAAAAATGCACCACAGTCTTACATTTTCTCTCTTCCCATTTCACATTTAAATAATGTATTTCCTTTAAGTGCCTTAGCTGTAATAGAAATACCTCTTGATAAAACTATTAGGAAAGAAAATACAAAAAAAACAACAAAGTAACCTTCCGAGCAACCATAAAAATCACAACAAAGGAATTTGAATTTAAAATATCAAAAAAATCCACATTTTAATCGCTGAAATGGAAGGTATAGGGGAAGGAGGGGTTGTATTTCTTTTCTTGCTTTATTTCTGTAACTTAAATATCCATGTATTTCAACAATAACATAAGAATAGAACTGTATTTTAAAATACACAGAGAAATGTAAATAGGGCATGTCATTTTTATTTCTTACTGTCTTTTAACCATTCTCTTAGCATGACATTCAGTGTTCATCTACACTCAAGAGCCTGTGCATGCTTCCATTCTTTTTCAGCTATTGTGATTTGCCTCTATTTTCTTGTTTAAAATGGAGCATGCAATTTGCTACCAAAGGTGATTCAAGTGCAGTGTCGAAGTCTAAGCACTCAGTGACCTTTGCTCCATGCCCTCTCCTGCAATGAAAAATGCAGTTCCTTCTAATTGTCACAAGAATGCAATCACATTAAAACTTCAGTCTTGCTGAAAAAATCTCCCCAGATAAAAGCATATAACTTGTACACTCCAATGTATCTGGCTGTCAGACATGGATTTATTAGCTCTACCTAGGACCACTTTCCTATTCTGCTGTTTCTGTATCTTGCTTTAGCGATTAGAATTATTTCCATCATCTGCTGCTATTTTCAGCGTCAAACTCCTGTCTGACATTTATCTAAAAAACAGGATTCTAGCAAGAAAATGTAGCTGGAGCCAGAACTCAGTTTCCTTTGGGAGCTCCACCTCCAAAACACAATTTTTTCCCCTGCCTACAGCATCTCATTTATACTAAACTCTCTAAAGCACTGCTGTAATGACTGTAAAAGTGTTTTCCTGGTTAAAAGGGGATAAATAAATATGCATAGACAATAGCATTCATGTTTTTCAGGCATTGGGAAGCCTTTAAAAATCTCTGCCTCTAGCAAAATTTAATTCTTATTGGAATGCAAATTTCTTGACCGTATGTAACACTGGCCAGAGAGAAGTTCCTCTACCCTATACTTTGGACTTCTCTAGTTTCTAGTTTTCTAGTTTTGTCAGTAAAAAAGTATTCACAAAAGGCGTGGCTCAAAATCACTCTGTTTCCTCCTTTGGATTTACTTTATTTCTTTTTGATTAGCCACATGTTAGAATTCATCTTCAGAATCGCAGTGTGAAGTGACAGCTACAGTCCTTGTTTCCACAATGCAGTATTACAAGCAAAGCATAAAATGTCAAGAGCCTTGCAATAAAAACTACATTTTTAGATAAAAATAATCTAAAGGAAATTCAGGGGGTCATCTAGTTTGTCCTATGTCATGGCAAGTTCAGCTTCAGTGATGTCCTATCTCATATATTTTTGTCTCATCAGTTCTTAAAGATTTCCAAGTCTGCAGATCCATATCCACCTCAGAAAATCTGTTGCAGTGCTTCACTACTTCTACCATTTAAAAGGTTTTTCTCAAATCCAGCCTGAATTTTCCTTGATACATGCTCATTGCTCTTCTCTCATCCGCTGAGATTATTCTTCCCCCATTTGCAGCAGCCTTGAACTTACTTCACTGTTGCAGAGCCACTTTTATTTTTTTATGGTGTACCTATGAATCACACCATGCAAGATTAAGCTTCATAGATTGAGGCTACTTTTGTGATGCCAAACTGTAGCATTTTCTGATGGTTACCTTGCTACCAATGACCCTCTAAATCCTAGATAATGTGTCTTTGATAGAAAGGTTTTGTACTAACCAGCAGCAACATAAACCCAGTTCCCATCCCTTTCACTTAGTAAGTTATTGTTGGGACTAGAGGGAGGATTTCCAAAGGCATCCGATGAAAAAAATCTAGCAGCAACATTCCATTTGCAGCCTAAAGGGCACTGGTGACTTTAGAGAACCAGAAGTTAAACTCAGAAGTAAATAATGCCACCCATTAAGTCATGAAAAATGTGCTCCCCAATCAATCCACAATGAATTTTAAAAGGAAGCATTGAATAAAGATAGTAGCAATGGAGAAGTGCTTCACTGCACCTGAGGGGGCTTTGTTACTCCTCACTGCCTCTCCAACAACATGAAAGGAATTCCATAAAGTATGCCAGCACCCAGCAGGGCTGTGGGAGAGCAGAAGAGGAGTGTGATCACGCATGTTTAGGAAAAATTTCTTCACTGAAAAGGTTGTGAAGCATTGGAAGGGGCTGCCAAGGGATACTAGTTGAGTCACTATACCTGGAGGTATTTGAAGACATAGTTTTGGCATTAGAGGCATGTTTTATTGGTGGACTTGACAGTGTGGGCTAACCGTGTGACTCAATGACCTTTGAAGCCTTTTCCAACTCCAGACAAGGGCAGAAAACTTAGTTTACCTCCTCAAAAAACATTGATTTCATGGAACAGACACTAGAAACTTGCTTTTACTGAAATACAGAATATATTATCTGGGAAAAGGGTCAGAGATCATAAGTACCAGTCTGTTCTCAGCAGGGTTTGTTTGGGACAAGAATTTGCCATTCAGGTTCAAGGCGAGGTTAATTTATAAAACCCTTATCTGACAGATCAGGACAGAGAAATAGGCTGTTGTCATGACAAAAATCTTCTTTTAAAATGCAGTACAGCTTATTGCCAGCCTAAATCTCCCTCTGTCCAGGCTCTACCATACCTATACCCTGTCTTTGTGCTTAGCTATAAGTTGGATGGGAATTTTTTTCCAGAGCCACTCAACACTCTTCAGCAGAATATGTATAGATGAATTTTATTCCAAGACTACAGACAAAAAATGTAATCTCATTTTTTTTCATGGTGTATGGAGGAAGAAGAGTAGGAAATTTGATTTTGCAATGGATATGGCAGTAGCACTGTGGGAAAAATAGAAAGGTGTCAAGACAGTTGAGCAACAGGTCTAGGACTTGAGGATCAGGACTAGGAAAGACCAAGAAGAACTCAGAGAGGTGGCAGGCTTTGGGTGTCATGAATATGGACAGGTATCTGTCTTCTCCCCATTGCTAATCCTGTATCTCACTAACCAAGCTTACTTTAGGCTATGGGATGCTCTTTTGCAGTTTACAAGTCACTTGGGAACTCCACCGGCACAGAGGCTGGCAATTCCACTCCATTCTTCAGAAACAAAGGGTCACCTGGCACCTCACAGCAGCTACCCTTCCTTGGTTCTACAGTTCCCCCAATTCCCAGGCTATCTCCGATCCCAGCGACTCATAAGAAAATAATATAAGCCAATCTAGAAACATGATACTGTGCAAGTGCCAAAATGAAGTCTGCATGCCATGCTACTTCCCTTCAGCATTTAGTACAGAGATAGTGAAGAACATAGGTGTACCTGGTCTTGTGCTGACCCACCCTACCTGCAAGTCCATGTCCTGCTAAAACTGACACTTTTTCACAGGTGCAGCAAGAATTTGCCTGCTGTGACTTTGCCACCACTCAGTGAATGCAATATGCACAGTCCCTTCCATGAGGTGAAGACATAGCTGCACTCATGTATTTGTCACACTTTGATGTGAAAAATAACT